>JASPKZ010008678.1:0-96019 GCA_030220185.1 Diploptera punctata | reverse complement strand
ATGGAGGATGGAGGATGGAGGAAATGGATGGATGGATGGATGGATGGATGGATGGATGGATGGATGGATGGAGGTCAGCTAATATTAAGCGTGTAAAAATAGGCCTACCAGTCAATGAACACTGTAAAGGTGTAACATTATTTTCTTGACCACGGCCTACATAATTACTCTTCTAGGTCATGGCCTTCATTCAAATTAATAATTTTTATATTATATAACAATATGCAGCGACCATTTCTCTGCATGTTATTTAACTAATGAAACATGTATTTACACTTCAATGAATTTCAGAGCTTTATATTTGTAGGTCATATTTTATGCAATCGTTACACTCATTCCGATAGTTTGTTTTTAGGTTGGTGACTTCACATACTACCTTCAATTTTTTTTTTCAATCAGCCATTAATGAAAATATAATATGACAAACACGAATCAATTGAAAAAATTATTCAACATCTCTCAAAAATGGCTTGGAATATAGATGCGTGAAATTTACTACATATAAACATATAGTTTCATGTTTTTTTTTGTTTCCAAAATAATATCAATGATATTTTACAACTAACTAACTCACTGGCACTATCGATCCCATAGTTTACAGCCGCGCGGACATATGCTCTCCATACATCCCTATTCTGAGCTAATGTTTTCCAATCATTCTCTGTACAATCCACTTCCCTCAAATCATAGTCAATGTTATTCTCCCACCTCATTCTTGGTCTACCAACTGGGCGTTTTCAATCTGGTTTTCCTACAAGAAGATTCCATGCAAGTCTTTCGTACCACATGTCCTTCTCATCGCAGTCTACGAGACTTAACTGGTCTTATTATATCTGGTTTCCCATAAAGACTGTTTTGTAGTTTTCTCCATTCACCTGTCTGTTCATCTCTCTTTGGTCAAAAATTGTCCTAAGAACTTTATTCTCAAATACTTGTAATCTCCTTTCCTCCCTTAAAGTAATAGTTCATGATTCGCATCCATATAATATAACTGGTAGAATAATAGTTTTATATATTTTCAGTTTAATGTTTTTAGAAAGGAGTTAGCACGTCAACAGTTTCTCTAATGTATAAAAGCACGCATTGCCAGAATTGAGCCTATGTTTAATATATTTGTGAATATTGTTTCTAGGTATTTGAGTTCAGCCACTTTCTCAAAATTCCCTCATTTGTCATTATCTGTCCAATTCCATTATATAATGTATTTCTATGTGTGACCACGTATTTAGTTTTACTCATAGTTACTTACAGTCAAAATTTCTTACTATTTTCTAAAAGAATATTATTTTCATTATTTTTTATATCATAATATTTCATTAAAATGTTGTTTCATTATTTTTTCCCAAACAAATTATGCGTTTTTCGAAAATAGAAAAACGAGATGCAGTCTTATCTTTTAAAACTTTTCCTTGATATATAATAAACGTAACTTCCATCCTCATATCCTAATACACTATTACAACAAAATGACTTATTTTGCATGGGTAAAATGTTTTGCTGTACAAAGAACAAGCACTTATGTTTAAAAAAATTATATTTATTGGTTTCTTGGTCATGTAATTTAAAAATTGGATAAGCTATTTAAACTTTTCAGTGAGAGAATTATAAAATTCAACACACACAGTCTATTAAATGCCACTAATAAACTGGGACTGGAAGTGCATTTAGAAATATACTATTGAATGGGAATAGAAACTTAACGTGGTATTATAGAAGACGTGGCGATTCAAATAATAATTACAAACAAGAATTAAGTAAACAGAAAAAAATTAAACATAGACTCAATTCGAAACGCATGATATTATGCACTACAAATACTTTGGTTTACAAAATTGATATTCTTCCGATTATACTATATTTATGCGAAAAATAGTCTCTTACTTTGAGAGAGGACAAAATATTACGAGTGGTTCTATTTGAGTATTAAGTGCTTAGGAAAATGTTTGGACCAAAGAGAGTTAATAAAAAATTAACTTACTTTATGTAGTCGATAAAATAACTTCGTAACATAATTTTATTACATATATGTCTAAATACAATCACATTTCATAGAAACATATCCATTACTTCATGGTCCTAGTTAAAAACTCACGAAATGTCAATTACGAATTAAAATAAAGTAAAATATTCAGATTGAAAACACGAATTGATCATCATCTGAACTCAAGTATCACACAGATTTTTGAAGGTTAAAAGTATGTTTTATGATACCTTATAACTCATCTTAGTTATGCATATATGAGATGTATTATATGAATCTGTCATCGGTATAGTTTGTATTACTTTTAGGATGTATTCATGCTGATTGAATGAAAGATAAGGCCTTAAATCTGTCATAATAAATAAACCATTAATAATAATATAATTATTTTACCTGACAGAATTATAATCTTGAAGTTTTGCCTATCATTCAACCAGGTTAGATCAAATTTACAATCTAATTAGTTCTATAGCAAAGTTATAATAAACATAAGTGTACATATTACATTACAATATATTACAATACAGTTATTACATTATAAAATATGTGTTGATACGTGTTGAATAAAAAGTTTAATAATGTTAATAGTAGTTTATTTAAGCTGGCAAAGTCATAAGGGCCTTCTCTAGCACTAAACTAACGAATAATAAAATCATAAAAAAATTACATAATTATTATAATTTAAAAATATTATTAAAATATAGACTAAACATAAGACGATATAAATGTGGTGTAACATTAGCTAATGCTAACATGGGATAAAATAATTTAAAAATAAAGTGAAATAAGAAGCTATATATATGAATATTTACAGGTATACACAAAAAAACTGAATATAGTCGTTATGCACCTAATATTTTCACTGCGTGGAACTTAATATATCAGGTAATTTGAATTTAAATAATTATAGTGATAGACAGAACCTGACATATATGTAGAAGATGATGCATGATCAAGTAGTGATTTCCAGTTCAGAAAATGATGTACAAAGAACTATTTTTAATTTTGAAAAATTAAGGGACAATTATAATTTAAAAATTTCAAAGAATAAAACTAAAATTTTAGCATTTAAAGGACATGATATCTTAAGAGCAAAAATATTAATTGATGATAAAATTGTAGATAAAGTGAATAGTTTTAAATACCTTGGTTTCAATTTATCATATGTTAAAATGAAGTGAATATTTTCAAACTTACAGATCGAAAAGTTAAATATAGGAACACCTGGAAAGAACATGATGATGAGATGCCAGAAGAAAGATTTCCAAAAGTATTGCTGAATTATAAACCACACGGAAGGAGAAAGGTTGAACGCCCATACAGAAGATGGTCTGAACAATTCTAACAATTTTAGCTTTCATGAAACCGGAACGAGCCAATAGGTTCAATCCTTGGAAGATGAAGAAGAAGAAGAAGATATAAAAATGTATGCGAAGTTACTAATGGCATATGATAAATTTCATTGTGAAGAAAATTATTTAGCAGTAAGTAATTGTATAAGCTTGACACAAAGGTGTGAAGTGTGGGAAACCATTGATGTCTTGAGGGAGGAAATTCCAGGAGCGCGAGCGGGTAGAAACTACTTTCAAAGTAGAATGAAAAGAGGTATTGTGATATATATTATTTGCCGACTGCTGTCTTGTTGATTAGTGTCAAAATTATGGTGAGAGGATAACTTCTCAAATCTAGACGCCAGGTAACTAGTAGTGTAAGAGAGCGTAAGTTTGAGAAGAAGTGAAAGAGAGTAAAATTTCAAGAGAGATTACAGAAGTGTACGGAAATACTCATGATCGTAAAGGCGGATGTTGAAAATGAAACGAACACAAGCTGTAGTCTGAGCGATAAGTCAAAGTTTAGGTGGTTGTATAATATATTATAGCGTCTCAATAATCAAAGTGTGGCAACACAATAGTATATTACGATCCGAGGTTGAGAAGTGGTTCTTACAGAAGCGAGGAAAATGTTTAAAAACCAAGCGCTAGCGAGGTTTTTAATTTCCGAGTTTCTGTAAAACACTTCACAAACGTGTGTTGTACAATATTTCTTGCGCGATGGTGTTTTCAAAATAATAAATAATAGTAAAATAATAATATATTTGTTGGAAATATTTGCGTTCATTATAAACAACTGACTAACGATAACAGTGTGGGCAAATTTTATTAGTTGAAACTACAGGAGGCCGTGATATCAATTAGTGATAAAATGGCGGCAAGTACGTATTAATTGTTTTATATTATTTCAAGTAAAGTTCAGTTCATTTAAAATGCAGTGATTTGTTCCGTATAATACATATTAACACTATCTTTTGGATGCATTTTTGTATATAAATTGTACATAGTATACATAGAGGGCAGTGGTTTTACTTCCCACACGTGATTTATAATATGTAATATTACAGTATAATTATTTAGGTTTGCAACCCCGAAATGTAGGAAGTTGAACTTTCAATCATTGTCATCATTGCTGTAAGTACGACAAGATGCACTATCGCACAAAAAAGTTTGATTTAATAGAACAGGGAGAAATTTCTTGAAATAGGGTAGATCCGTGTAATTTGGGCCGACGTGTAATATGAGCTTTTTAAAATTTTGATATTTCCAAGTTTGTTCACCCCTTGATTGTAACGGGATTAGCAAGGCAATTAGCAGTACTTCACCCCCTAAAACTTGTTTTATTGTATCCCTCAAGGTTTCGAGGCAACGAAGAAAATATTATATTGTCCATTTTCACTAAAATGTTTCAGGTCAAAGTGAAACAGTTTTTTGAAGCTAGTGGTTAAATCAAGTGTGTGTATTTTTAGTTAAACTGCTGCAAATATTTCAAAGTGCGTTTTATTAATATTTCAGTATCGTATTTACTATAATTTTTATGATACATATTTTTTTCATTAAATGATACATGGTGTGTAATTTGGGCCTCATAGGAGTGTGTAATTTGGGCCTCATCTAGAGTTCGTAATTTGGATCTGAGAGAGAGCATTAAATGTTTTTTAGTTATATATATTGTTATTAATAATAATTATAACAATAACAATAATAATGATTATTATTAATCAAATTATTTCTACTATAATAATGAACATAATTAAAATAATTTTATTTTATTCATTTTTATTATTAAAATTACTTTACTACTAACTAAGTTACTGGCTCTATAGAACCCGTAGGTTCATGGCCGCTCGGACATAAGGTTATTTTACTAATATAATTATTATTTTAGTACTTATTATTTCTAATATTTCTAACATTATTAAATTCAGTATTAGAAAACGTTTATATTGTTTAGTGCACGTTAATAATCCCTTATGACTATTTGAATTAATTAGTTAATTTTGTGTTCGGCAATAAGTTAGTTCAAGTATGGCTCACTGTTATAGCTCTTTTTATTATTATTATTATTATTATTATTATTATTATTATTATTATTAATTGATTAGTATTATTATTTTATTATTGGTTATATTAATTAACATATTTTGGACTTTCAATTTTTTAATG
The DNA here is from genome assembly GCA_030220185.1 of Diploptera punctata. Lineage (NCBI taxonomy): Eukaryota > Metazoa > Arthropoda > Insecta > Blattodea > Blaberidae > Diploptera > Diploptera punctata. Next base: position 90,541 of record JASPKZ010008678.1, on the reverse strand, counting down.
TATTTCTTTGATAATCTGACCTTGTGAATCCAAGAAGTGATCTCAAAAATCACATATGTTCATTATTTATCTACGTGTATTTATTTCTTGTGTTTCGATAATTGTTTCATAAACACAAATGAGGACACACTGTACTACAGATTTATATATCCCGAAAAGAGAATGTATTCTCTTACTTATATTTTAAAAATAAATCACTTAAATGTAATACGAGTAATTATATTTGCATGTACAACCTGTAAGACATCGGCCCAAATTACACGATTTATCGGCCCAAATTACACGGAATCATTATTTACGTAAACATAATTTTTAAAAATTTTCTGGAACTTATTATACGACGTAGTTATCATAAAATCAATCAGTACTATGTACTATTCAACATTTATAAAATTTATAATTTTCTAAAAAGAATTAATGGCGTTACTTGAATTTTAAGTTAAGTGGCCCAAAATACACGACCTTCCCCTATCTTAATAACATAAAATAGAGAAAGTATTTCTACATACCAGTTTCACCCATAAAAAATATAAATAAATAACTATCCACAGCAAATGAATATGAATGGTTCAATTTTTTTAATTAATGGGTATTTCACAGTGTTTTAAGTCAACATGAAAGATTTTCCAATTTCCTATTTCCTCATAAATGTGTTTACAACTGACAGATGTTTCTCTGGAAAGTATACTTTCGGCAGTCTATAGAAATGTGCAGGTAAATTATATTCAGAACATTTGTGTTTCACAAATAAATAATAACTTGGAGATCGTCATCCTAGAGATGGCATTGATATTGATTTAATTAAATTGACAAGACATTGATGTAGATTAAGAAAAGAAGAGGTCCGAGAACACTGCTATGGGGACACCTGCGTCCACTTTATGCCAAGACAAGGATATAGAGTTTAATGAAACATTGTTTGCGTCTGTGCAGGTATAAACTGAAACACGATATGATGCTGTTAGACAGGGTAGGCGTAAAGGTGATTGATCTTTCCGATAAGAAGTCATCTACAGTATCGAAAGCTTTTCTGAAGCTAAATAAGGTAAAAGGTCAATAACATAATTATGGATTTTTTTTCATATTATTATATTATATATTAGGATGCAAGCGACATAATCGCCATCACTTTTTAAAAACCAGCTCATAATGTGATAATGCCCATTTAATTAGACGCTGTAAATCGAGTTTAATTTTTCTTATTTATGTAAGTATGAAAATATACAAAACTGTTATTCTACCAGCACATTTTTCTATGAACATTAGGGAATACCTTTATGTTCGAGCAAAGATCGACTGGCCACTGTTAGCTCGGTTACTAGAACTGATACCCATGAATTTTTCTTCTGGGGTTATGTCAAGGGCCTGGTGTACACACACACACACACAAATTTATATATAAGGCGAGTCCAAACTGTACCGACGAATTTTCACAAGTTGTTCAGGGATGTTTTTTTTCTGATATAAGGAACCCATGGTCTACGATGGCTTGTACCAAGTAATTTCATTGTTTTCGTTTTATGTTAACTCAACTACCTTCGTATCTGTTTACTCGGAATATGATTATTTCAAAATTATATTGTTGTTTGTTTAAAATAATTGTTCAAAATTTCCGCCGCCTTTATCACGACAAACTTCACAACGACACCTCATGGTCTGTCGCATACGCTCTAGGATCCCAGGACATTGGCGCACATCGTTATCGGCTGCTTCAATCCTATCAACCATGTCTATGTAAATGTCTACAGCAAACACACACACACACACACATATATATATATATATATATATATATATATATATATATATATAATGAAACTATGAATGTCCAATAGGCCTGTATGTTTCTTTAAATAATTATATTTTTGACAAATAATACATATTTATGGTAAAGTTCATTTTTGGAGTAAAATCATGATATATTTTAGAGTTCATATCCATGATGTGTCATAATTAAGTTGGAACAATTTATTCATAAACACGATATCAGCGTATGGTTGAAGCAACTACTGTAGGCCCCCTACATAACGTCAGAAGAATGGGGGTTAAAATAGTTTCCTGTACCGTCTGATTACAACAACATTGCTGAACTGTGATGTTTAGTATCCAGTGCAGTAGTATGTGAACTTATATTTCACTATTTTTTTCGAACAGTCAGTGCGCAACTTTTATGTTACACAAAAGTATACTTTCTAAGTCTGTATTCTGCTCCTGTACACAGTGGCCGCCATTCAGAGTTTAGAGTGAACTCTACTGTGCTTAGTCAACCTCGCTTCATTGGAAGAAGTTTCATCTTTAGTGATAATATAGGATTAAAGCTAAATAAATCAAATAGTAATATTTCAATTGTTTATTTCGTTTTAAAGTAAATAAAATATTTATGACCATGTTTTATTAATTTTTATGTTTTGAGTATGGCTATTTAAATATTGAATTTTTAAATGGTAAACAATTGTCATTAATATTCAAATTTTAAATACCTGAATCGTGACAATTAAGTTAGTGATTGAGTAATGACAATGTTAAGTCTTAGAGGCTTTTAAGAAAATATTAAATATAAAAATATTTAATTTATGCGAATGTAATTCAGATTTTTCTCGTTTCATCATCAAGGAATGTAATATTCCTTCATTAACTACCTGTGAAATAAAACATTATGACAAATCAGAAATGAATTTTTATTAAAACAAACGTGAGATTACACATAAACTGTAAACTTAGTTTGCATAACAATAATATTCGCAGATATAAAATTCCACATATACACGTGATGTTTCTTCGAGTGCACGACTGGGATTTCCCAAGTAGCTTATGGCTCTTCTTAAGTGTATGGTGATGATATCGGAAACGTGGGACATGTGTGCCGTCTACCCCCGGGATCAAGGCTTGTTTTTACATCGGAATTTCAAATAAAGCAAATAATAACGTGTCTTTGCATGTGGATTCCCCATACCCGGATCTTACATAAGTTTAATTTTATAGCATATAACTCTATATTGACAAGAACAATAAAAATCTTCAGTTAAACAAAACTCTTTGCTTCAAAACAAGTAATTTGGTAATTATTTATGAAAAATAATGATAAATTCAGTATCATAATATTGTATTAGAACTTTGTAGGTATATAATATAAATTTAAATAGTTTGCACATCATTTAATATGCGGAAATGTAGAACATTTTTATATTATTTAACCTTGCTATTAAAATTTAATTTTCAAGACTAAGATCATTACTTTTCTTTATTTCGTACAGCATAAATTCTTTTGTTTGTATTATATCAGGTATATTTAATTACACTGAGCAACAAAAAATAAACTTTTTTTTTTGTCTCAGAAAGAAAAATGTGTGATCCTGATAGTATTTTTTCTCCTGAATTCAAATATATCGGGTTTTCTCCATCACGCAAGGTTTCCGAGAGACAGGCATTTATAATTTCAAACACTTTAATATTTTCTACATTCGTAACTACACAATATTCGAACATTCGGACTCACCTAGAAAGTAAAAGATGATGATTTTCTGCTATATTTCGCCTGTGGAGTGTCCCTCTTGATGGTCCAACAATAATCGGCCAGTATATTAGCATTCCATTTGCCTTGATATCTCTTTTTCATAGCTGAAATCATTTGAGTAAGCTCATTTGGTTTTATTTTACAATGGGCAAATGCACAAAAACGTTTATTAAAAAAATAATTATTTAAATCCATTAATTGAAATTGAAATAAAAAAACTGTGGGTCATGGAGAAATTTCGAATACATATTTGAAAACACAATAAAAAACTGCATTCCGTACAACTATTGGTAATCATGAGACAAAAAGCATGTTGACCAGTGTTATTTTACCTCACTATTAAATTTTAATTTTCAAGACTAATATAATTATGTTTCTTTACTTCGAACGGTATAAATTCTTTGGTTTATATTATGTCCGGTATATTTAATCATTTATCAATTGTATATTAATATTACTTATTTTCTTTATTTTCATTAATTTTCTGTGTTATAGTGCATTTTCTACTTAAAACGTGATCCTATCTTTGAGTTTTCCGATTTCCTTCTCCCATTAACCCTACAATTTTAATCTGTGTTTTCTGTTCCATATTTGAGAATAAAGTTCTTAGGAAAATATCTGGACCAAAGAGAGATGAACAGACAGGCGAATAGAGAAGACTTCAAAACAGTGCGTTACACCACCATTATTGGGAACCTAATAGTATAGGACCTAAGAACATTTACGTCACAAATACGGCGATGTACAAACATTTGGCACGAATGGGAAATGAAAGAGCGGCATAAATGCTTCTTGCAGGAAAACCAGAGGTAAAACGCCCAATTAGTAGACCAAGAATGAGGTGGGAGAATAACATTAATCATGATTTGAGAGTAGTAGGAAATGACTGGAAATATTAGCTCAGGATAGAAATTTATGGAGAGCTTATAACAGCGCGGCCATGAACCTACGGGTTCTATAATTTCAGTGAGTTAATTAGTTCAGTTAGTTATATATGTATTAAATTCCATAACTGAACTGTTGTCGAACACGAACCCTTCAAGGGTTAGTAATACCAATAAAAATTTAGTCAGAATAAAACGTCTTCTTATTAAAATAAATGTGAATATCCTGTAGAGGACACCGCAAGGAATTCCTTTACCGCATATCATTATCATCATCATCTGCATTCATGGATTAGGTCTGTTGACCCGTTCCGACTTCAGCCCATCTCTTTCTAGGTCTTCCCACATCTCGGGTGCCTTTAGGTTTGTATTTTGTTATTTGTTTTGGATATCTACATTCATTCATTCTGTCTATGTGTTGCTTCCATTTTTGTATATATGTATCTATTTTATCAGTTATTGCAAATATTTCAAGTTCCTGTCTTATTTCTGTGTTCTTGATTCTGTCTTCTTTAGTGCACCCTTTAACAGATCTCAAAAATTTCATTTCTGCCGCCGTTATTCTACTTAGATATTGTTTTTTATGTATCCAGGCTTCTGATCCATAGAGCAGTACCGGTACTGCCAATGTTTTATAAAATTTCAATTGGGTCTCTCTTGTTGTTTTATTATTTAGTGATCGTTTTATCGTACCACATATTCCGTGGAATTTTGCTATTTTATTAGTTATATCATTATCATAATTAAATTAAATGTCACATCCTAGATAATTGAATGGTTCACCTGTTCTATGATTTTGTTTCCTATTACTATTTTGGATCTGATTTGATTTTTCCCTTGGAATGCCATTACCTTAGTTTTTTCTATGGATCTTTTGAGATTATATTGTTCACATATATTATGTAATTTAAAAATATTCCTTAGAAGCTTGTCTTCCGTATTTGCTATTATTACCTGGTCATCAGCATATAATAATGTTTTCAAGTAGTGTGTTTTATCTAATTTTATTCCTTTATTTGTTTCTTCGTTCCATTTTTTTATTATATCAGTGATGTATAGGTTAAACAAAACTGGAGAGATACTGCATCCTTGTTTAACTCCTTGATTAGTATGCATTTTATTTTTACTTTCTTCATTTCTAGTTTTTATAACAAAATTTGTGTTCCAGTACAAACTCTTTATAGCTGCTATTAAGTGTTTCGGAATTCCTTTTTCTTTTAAAATTGTCCAAAGTTTTCCTCTGTCTACTTTATCAAATGCCTTGACAAAATCAATAAAAGCCATGTGTGTTTCCTTGTTAAATTCTCTTCTTTTGTTTATAAATTCTTTTATCATAAATATATTGTCCATACATAAACGCCCTGGTCTGAATCCACTTTGTTCTTCTGTTATTACCTCTGCTATTTGTTTTAACCTAAATGTTAAGATTCTTGAGTATATTTTATAGCCTGCAGTTAAAATGCTTATTCCTCTGTAGTTGTTGCAGTCGTTACGTTCTCCTTTCTTAAAAATAGATTGTACTATTGCTGTTGTCCAGGTTTCTGGTATTGTTGCTCGTTTCCAACATAAATTTAAAAAATGTAATAATCTCAGTTTTAAAAAAATCCTCCATATTTTATTAATTCCATATTAATTCCGTCTATTCCAGCTGCCTTTCTGTTCTTGGTTGTTTTCAGTACTTCTTGTAATTCTTCCATTATTATCATATCTATCCCTGTCTCACACTCATATATGTTATCTTTAGTTATTTTATTTTCATTATACCACAGTTTTTTATAATGTTCTTCCCATTGTTTCTTCTCAATTACATTGATCTGTATTTATCTTTTCTTGTTTATTTAGATGTTTCATTACTTTATCGGCTATTTTTTGCTGCCCATGTATATCGTATTCTAGTCTACTTATATATATCTGTCCCAACTGACTTTGTGTGCTTTTTTTATTTCTCTTTTGGCTATTGCACTTTTATGTTTGTAATCAGCTCTTAATTATGGTGTTCTATTGTGTAAATATTTGTGTTAAGCCTCTTTTTTATATTGTATTATCCTCCCTAATTCTTCATTCCATATTCTTAAACCCTTCTTGTTATATATTTTATATTTTGTTCCTAATGCCTCATATGCTGCTTTATCAATGTTTTCTTTTATATTATCCCATTCTCGGTTTATTTCTTCGGAAGTAGGTTTTAATATTAATTGTTCATTTAGTCTATTCTGATAAAGATTTTGTATACTTTTATCTTGTAATAAATGTACTTTGAATGTGGTCTCTTTATTCCTATATTTGTTTTTAGTTTTCTTCCATCTCGCTAATATATTTATTTTTGAGATTACTAAATAGTGATCTGAATAAATATCACTTCCTCTAAATACTCTCGTATCTGTTAATAATGATGATGCTTTCTTATTGATTAACACATAATCTATCAGTGAACGAAAACGTCGTGCTGACCATGTATATTTGTGAATATATTTTTTCTTACAAAATGTATTTGTTATTTTAAAATCATTAAAAATTGCGAATTGTTTTAATTCTTGTCCATTTTTATTTATAACATTTTCTCCATGGATCCCAATTACATTTGCCACTGATTGATTCCCCACTCTAGCACTAAAGTCTCCTAATAATATTATTATGTCGTTCTTGTTTATCTTATTTATTTCCTTTTGTAGAGTAGTATAAAATGTTTTTGTTTCTTCATCTCTCCCTTCCTCCGGTGCATATATTGCTATAATTGTCTTATGTCCTCTATTATGCTTAAATCGCATTGTCATTATTCTTTCGTTAATACAATTATATGTGTCTATTTTGGATCCCCACTTCTTATCCACAAATATCGCCACTCCTGCTTTCGCTCTTTCTTTCTGACTTACTCCACTGTAAAACATCATCATATCATTTGTGATCCTTTCAATTTTTTCTTTGTTTCTGAGGCAGATAATATATTTATATTTTTACTTTTCATTTCGTTTGTTAGTTCGAATTCTTTGCTTCCCAAGCCTCTGACATTCCAAGTCGCTATTTTAAGCTGGTCATGTATTCCAAAACTCTTTTTATACTTTTTCTTGCTGTGGTCGTCATAAGGTTTATCAATCCGGCTTTTCTTCTGCTGAAGTTTATGAGTAAGTTATTTTTTACTAGTAGAGGTTACCAGCCTCTAGCCAAACCCCTCTTCCTGGAGGACAGGGAACTGCAATTTCGGAGTGTTCGTCTCCTAGAGAAGTTGCCTTCACTACGGCTTTGGGGACTTCTCTTCTCCCCACGTAACCCTGTGGACGGGGTCCTACCCAGGTACTACCCACTGGGCGAGTGGGACGTGGAGCTCGCAAAAGGGCAGGGGCGCCTACTCCCTGGAATGGACTACCTCTTTCAAGGGTACCACTCTGTTACCCTGCCTTTACCGCATATAAAAAATATTATTTTATTTTCTAAGAAAAATGTTTGGACCAAAGAGAGATGAACAAACAGGTGAATGGAGAAGACTGCATAACAATGAACTACATGGTCTTTATAGGAAGCCAGATATAATAACAACTAAGTCTCGTAGACTGCGATGGGCAGGACATGTTGCACGTATGGGGGATGAAAGACTTGCATGGAAGCTTCTTGTAGGAAAGCCAGAGGGAAAACGCCCAGTTGGTAGACCAAGAATGAGGTGGAAGAATAACATTAACTATGATTTACAGGGAATGATTGGAAAGCATTAGCTCAGGATAGGGATGTATGGAGAGCTTATGTCCGCGCGGCCATGAAGCTACGGGTTCGATAGTGCCAGTGAGTAAGTAAGTAATATTATTCTTAACAATGCCTACGGTTATTTTTTTTATTCAATGCCATCACGTTGTCATTTAGACATTCTGGTATCTCTCCTGGCGTGGCGTTATTGTAACCCACTTCTGAGGTTGGAGCGCCTCAAAGCTGGAGTTAGGCTGCCCCGAAGATATACTATAGGTGATGAGGATGGTAATGATGTGGCAGGAGAGGCCTTAATCTTAAACTTAATGAATATGTTAATGATGATAATGATGGCCAGATGATGTTCGGGGATCGTTTGGGCCTCAAAGTTTCCTGACATTTGCCTTGTAGGTGAGGAAAAGCCTCGAAAAAACCATCACACCCAGGAAACTTGCCGAGATCGGGGATCGAACCCGGGCCCGCTGCGTGATGAGGCAGCACGCTACCTTGAGACCACAACAAGTTTGGATAAATAATGATTGAAACAATGCAGCAAGACTGTAAAATCTAAAGTATGAGATATAGCACTAGAGATGGTAGAAGTGTGTATTTAACCCTAAAATATGGATGAAATTTTACGCGACAACAGCTTCTAAGTGGTGTCACCAAATTAATTTTTGCAGCAAAAAAGTTTTATTCTGAAAAGTTAGTACTTTGACGTAAAACTGTTTCATAAGTTCTTTAAAGTTTTTTCTTCTTTTTTAGATAGGGCAACTTAAAATGTAAAATAATCCAGAGTGAAAAAATCACCTTTCTTACTAATAGTATATAAGGATAACATCCTTGTATTAAGGGTTAAATTGCTAAGCATTTTAGGACAATTGGTTATGAAACCCAAAGTCATAAAAGAATGTAATTCTGGAACGCAGAATTATATAATTCGTTATATAATTTTTATGTTGAACGTATCATTGTGATGAGCATTATATACAAATATATCCAGAGTATCGCATTTAGAATAGAATAGATTTATTTAGCCTGGTTATACCATGTGGCCTCCTCTTCCACTCACCAGGACAAACATATGTTACATTTAAATACACAAAATTACAAATAAAAGTATATACTAAACAATTAATTACCTATCATATTGAATAATAATGAAAAATAATGTCTAATAATACAATAAAATTAAATATCATTAAAATGAAACTAATTACAGAATGTATATAGAAAGGAATAACAGCTCGAATCTACTATACATAAAAAGAAATAATAAAAAATGCAAAGAAAGTAATAAACTATAATGAATTAATCTATCCCTTATTATACAAGGCATTAGGTAAATATATTGACAAATCTGAAAATTATTTTTATGAAATAATGAAAATACAAATTAATATTTATTAAAAAGTAATATTAGTGAGCTGTTACTGTTAATCATTTTATTTTCAATTTATTTCTGAAGGATGGTAAAGTTTGGCAGTCTCTGACAGAGGGTGGAAGAGAATTCCATGTTGTAGCAACAGAAACTGTAAAATATTTGGAATTATAGGTTGTGTGTTGAGGAGGGATATAAAGGAAAATGTGCTCAAGGGATCGGGCATCTAATTTATGTGCATCAAAGAGTCTAGTGAAGCGGTTGTGTGATAAATAATAAGGTAATGATGTGTGTAATATTTTATATAGAAGGCATAGGGAATGGATGGTTCTACGATCATGTAGACGAAGCCATGAAAATTGTTCCAGGGCTGGTGTAACGTGATCTGATCTGTCTATACCACAAATAAAACGTATGCAAGAATTATGAACACGTTGAAGTCTTTGGGTAAGAACAGTATTTAGGTCAGTAAAAAGAGTATCACAATAATCAAAATGGGGCATTGCAATTGTTTCTACTAACAATTTCCTTAGAGCAAACGGCAAATAATTTCTTATACGATTTAATGAGTGTATTATTGAAAAGATAATTTTGCAAATGTTATTTATTTGTTTATTCCAAATTAAATTTTTATACATAAATACTCCTAGATTTTTTACTGTCTCACTATAAAGGATTTGAACCCCATTAAGTGACACATGTAATACTGTATTTGTGTTAATTGAGGATAATAGTCTCTGATTACCCATAATGATTGCTTGTGACTTTCTAGGATTTAATTGAAGTCCATATTTCTCTGTCCTTGCTGTTAGCGAGTCAAGGTCCTCCTTAATTTTGATTGACGCGTCATTTAAAGAATATTTGTCTGAGTGAAAGTAGATTTGCATGTCGTCCACAAATAAATTATGCTTGCAACGTTTTAGGGAGTCATATATGTCATTTATATAGATTGAAAAAAGAAATGGGCTGAGCACCGAACCTTGTGGAACTTCAGCTTTACGGTAGGTTCAAGAAGAGCGTATTTGACCACCAGAAATATCTCTTTGTACGTAAGTACAAAATTATTTTTTTTTTTACAAAAGTTGCTCAACTACGAGGGCGAAACCATATTGATGGTTAGTGAACTATGTGGTGTTATTTATTAACAAGATGCGAATACTAACTTTGTTTTCTTAGATGGCACTAAGTATTTTTTTTTCGATGCATTAATTAAGCACGCCAAGATCTGTTTTAAACATGTATCATAATGAGCCATTCCAATAAATCTAACCTTATTAACGGAAATATGGATTGGTCGTGGAAGAGCAGATCATTGGCCGGCTCGATCTCCTGATCGCACCCCTTTAGACATTTTTATCTGAAGATTTAATAAATGCATCGTTTATCTAGATATTCCGACAGGTCTAGAAAATATGCAGGATTATATTATATATGCTAGTGTAATACCATTCAGTTAGTAGCAGTGGAGAAATTAATCTCCTCACTCATTCGGAAATTTTACATGTGTATCATTTCATTGATAATAATCACCATTTTCAGCACTTAATGCTTATATTCTACCGTTCTTAAATCATATTGGTAGTACTGTAATTTGGCAGTAATAATCCCACTTTATGTTTCCATTAACAAGGTTCTGTTTATTAGAATGGCACATTGTAATGCAATTCTGAAAGGTCTTTGAATGCTTAATTAACGCATGGAAAATTATACTTTTTTTTCAAGTTTGTATATTCTTTCTAGCGTTTACCTTATATTCTGATGTGTCCTATATTCGCAAAATATGTAAGATCTATAATTAATATAATGTCAATTTGTCATAAGAAATGTCACGATTGAATTTATCTAGAGAATTTGGAAATCATTATTTAAATATATTTAACGGTATTTTAAAATATTTATATATTTCATGTAAACAGGTATATTTGAAAACAAATCAGAAATGTGTGGTTATGTTTAATTTGTTTATTCACTGCATATGATACATTATTTATTGCCAAATAGGATCGCAATATTGTAAGAATGGAAAAAAAATGAAACACGTGAAACTGTATATTATAACCAACAATATGGGTTATTAATTAAGTTTTTTAGTAAACAACTCAGTAAAATCATTATCTAAAACACAATTATTGAACACACAATTATGAAATGTGTAGTTAGAAGGAATCTGTTCATTATTTTCTATATTCAATGTAATTGTTGGAGAGTCATTCACTGAAAAATAATACTCTGACCTGTTCAGAATATTAAAAAGAAGGAACTTTCTTTATCACAAACGCAGGGGGAGCTGGTAAAGAGAATTCGATAAAGAGCGAGGTTAAACACGACTTCATTCTGTTGTAAAATAAAATTCATTGAAACATGATTGTTCATTGACTCCCATTTGGGGCATGAGTTAAATGGTCACAACAATTTACTTACTGGGTCTTTACATGAAAGGAAGAACGCCTATTTTCAGGAGTTGAAATGAGCATATTAAAATAAAAAATTAAGTTTCTATTCAGTGCAGATACCATCTAATATATAAATATGGATGTTTGTTTGTTTGTTTGTTCGTACGTTATGCGCGGCCATACCGTTGATCCGATTGTGATGGGGCTTTTTGCAACATGTTCAGGAGATTCCCGGGATGAACGTAGGCTATAAGAGAGTTGTGATACTCAACTCCTACACCCTTAAAAATCGCCCTTTATTATGGAAAACATGAAAAAGTAGCTCTTTGGAGCTTAAATGGCTTACGCTGCCTAAACCGTGACAAATCCACAAAATTAATGTACACAGAATTGAATATCTCAAACAGTCCGCGACAGTATATGTTTATCTCTTACGGATAACTCACAATAACCATTTTTGTCTTTCATTGATGCCAAGAAATCGAGACAAGTACGTAGATTCCTGTGCAAGCATAGCAGCACATTGCGGGTATTCTTTTACGGATAACTCACAATACAATAACGAATTTTGTCTTTTAACTCATTTATGCCAAGAAGGTCGACATAAGTATTCCGGACAACACCGGGTAATCAGCACGGGGAATCTTAAAATAATTACGATATACATTTATAATTATTTTTCATTTTACTTATTCAACTAATGGCAAGAAGTACAATAATATTTGTCTTTCTGGTTATTTATGCCAAGAAGATCGGGATGAGTAGATTCCCGGACAACGCCGGGTAAACAGCACGGGGCATCTAAAAATAATTACGATATAAATGTTTCCTTTTACTTATTTAACTAAACATAAAACACATTAATTTTCGTATTTCAACTCATTTATGTGAAGATGATCGGATGAGTAGATTCCGGGGAACGCGGAGTAATCAGCACAGGGTATCTAAAAAATATAAATTTATAATTATTTTTCCTTTTACTTATTCAAATAAATATAAAAGCACATTAATTTTAATTTATTTAGGCGTTGCAGCGCACGCCGGGTATTAGCTAGTATTTATTAAAATGTTTCTGTATTATACAATTTTAAGTATACTTCGGTTCACACAACACTTAGGAACGACGTAAAAGGAAGTTTCCGAGAATGTATGGACTGTGGACCAAATTCCTTTTAACGATATTTGCACAGTCACTTCCACATAGTGACATTGAGTTTTAACGACTGGCGTACACGACAATATGGAATGTGCTGCAAATATGGCGATGCAGTTAATGTGGCTATAAATACGTAAGTTACATATTTGTGTGTAATTTCTCTTGGATATAAATTTTACATTTATATCCATGTTACAAGCGTAAAATTGTCGCATGCCTGTAATAGGTCATATTATTATTTGTATTTTTTATGGATTTCTGTTATTAAATCATTATTCTGAGTTAGTTTGATATTATTCTCCGTCCTGTTCATCATCACCATCATCGCCTTCTTTGTTTTACTTCTTCCTCTTTATTAAGAATTTCTCTCCAATGTTGTAGTTTTTCTAAAACCTATTGTATATTTTACTCCACCATAAGTCCCTATTAACTGCCTCACTCTCTGTTAATCCTCTAGACAAAATACTCCTATGCACTCCTGGAATCCGTTGTTCTCTTGGTCTCCCTTTTCTTCTGTTGCCCTCCTCTTCTAAATTTAATATCATCGGTATCCTGTCATCTGACATTCTCTTCAGGTAGCCAAACATTTTACTTATTTTTGTATTAATTATGAATTAAGCCTAGTGCTCGATTGTCACTATAGCTTAAAGGTTAGTGTACCTGGCTGGTAACCCAGAGCCACGGGTTCTATCCCATGTTGTGCTACACAAAGTTTCCTTTGGGATTGAAGTTTGGAACAGAATCCAGCCTCGCGAAACCTAGTGGCTGTGTACAAGACACATGAATTACAGAAATCCGGTTAAGGAAACTGAAATTAAGTTAAAGGAATTGCATCACGATAAACATACGGAGCTCTATAGTCATTATCTATCCTGTAATAGGAACCATTTACTTCGGTATTGGAACTTGAGAACTGTTGTGTCACGGATGATAGGTATAGTTATGTATTTTATCCTGTTTTAGTTTTTCCAAAGAGAGAATAAAACTCTTCCCTTTGTCTTCTAGATTTTAAAGGTGACAGCAAATTTTTAACTATCAACTTGTATTGTTTGATAGTGTTATTTCACTAATACAGTTTAGTGTACTTGCCAAGAAGGTATAAAAAATAAACATTGGATACTTGTCGAATTTTAATAGGATTATTTATAATTATAAACATTCTATAAATAATATAAAATGTATATAACTACATTAAATTATGCCGATTTTAAGAATAAGCTTTTTTGTTTTTATTTAATGAATACTGGAAACATTTCTGGACAGCTGAAACATAGTTTTTTTTTTCTTTTTGCAAATTCCCCAGGTTGTCTTTCGACATTCCTGGTTTCATTCCTGGCATGACGTACTTGTAACCCACTTCTGAGGTTGGGGCGCCTGGAAGGCGGGGTTACGTTGCCCCGGTGATATGATGGGTGATGATGATGATAGTGGTGCGCCAGGAGAGTCCCTAATCCTAAGCTTAATCTAAGATGAATATGAATGATGATGATTGCAATGGCCATATGATTTCGGGGACCGTTTGAGCCTTAAAGTTTTCCTGATATTTGTCTTACCGCGATAAAAACCTCACCCAGAAAAACTGTCCCGACCGGGGATCGAACCCTGGCCCGCTGCATGACAAGACAGCACGCTACCTCGAGACCACATCGGTGGACACTGAAATATAGTGTCAACAACATAATTTGTATACAAAATGGCTGAAGTCATCATTTTTCAAAAATAGGGGGGAAAGATGTTTACAGTTATCAGCAATGAATTGAAGTCAGCAGCTAGAACATTACTAAATAGGCATAATACAAAAAATATATGTAGGCCTAATGATATCAAACTATTGATTTTTCTCTTTAGGGATTAAATATATTATGTAAGTTTATAGGATTTCAATGAGAATATAATTTTTCAATTTCAAGAATACCTAAAAAATTACCTACTAATTAAGTCACAAATATTCATTATAATTGTAATATAAACCTATTAATAGGCCTAGTGATATATATTTTATTCTTGTAGTAATTCAACTCATTGGATGCATTCCTATTTATTTCCAAAATAAGTTAAGGCTTATTTTTCTCTATTACTTTCTGGAAATTCATGCCTACGTTGTGAAAATATTTGTTCACTAACTTACTAATACTATCGAACCTGGAGGTAAAATATCCCCGGACATAAGTTTCCATCACTCCCTCAATAATTTACATCTCTTACATCCTGGTTAACCCTTAAATTGGCAAAACACAAATGTCTTCTGTTAGTTATTCGAATGAGCGGACCGCAGTGAAAACGGAATCTTGTGTAACTGTTATTATTAGGTATTATTAAAACAATAAACCAACTGATGTATCCAAAAGGATACATTACGAATTTAAGGGTTAAGGATTTTTTTCTAAATTACAGTGGTTATTCTTTAGTCCAAATGTATTTTGCTCCACCACAGATTTCTATCCTCAGCAGCTTCTTCTTTGAGGTCTCTACCGATCATGTTTCTTCTCACTTCATCCATCCACTGTTCCGTGTGTTTTCCCCTCCTGATCCTGACTGAAGCATTCCAAACAAATATAATTCTTGGGATTCTATTATTCTACATCCTCTTGAGATGTTCATACCATTTCAATCTTCGATCTTCTATTACTTCTATAATATTATGTTTAACATTCATAATTTCTCTAATTTTTTTTTTGGTTCCGAATGTTCTCCTTTCTTGATTTTCTTCATTAATACTGGTATTAATTATTAATAAAAATTAAACCTTCATTGGTCGCATGGGGCATTTTACTTTGTAATTTTGTGTTAGATTTGGATATGCATGCTTTTGGATATCTTCCAAATTATTATTATTATTATTATTATTATTATTATTATTATTATTATTATTATTATTATTATTATTATTATTATTATTATTATTATTATTATTATAAAATAAAATTATGTAATATTTAGTTTCAATATTTATGTGAGTGACACCTGTCTCCAACACGAAAATCCAAGTTCTGCTTTATTTGCATAGTAATATTTATTACCACATCTGCTGTTAAGAGGATTGAAAATCAAACTCTTAAATAGTATGGCCATGTACAGAGTATGGTCGATGAAAGATGGCCAAAAAATATATACCAATGGACACCTCCTGGAAGCAATATTCGTGGCAGACCAAGATGGAAATGGAAAACTTATGTCAGAACTATAATGGCTGATAGAAATTTGGAAGAAGGAGATTGGAATGATTGAAATAAATGGAAACTGAAGACGGCAAACCTATAAGTGGGGGAAAGCCGAAGAAAAAGAAGTAATATTTATATATGTAAAATTATTGTGAATTTTGTATTAGCACTTAATTATTATACTCTTATACTTAACATATACTACCAAATGAAGAACTGTGGAGGAAAAACCAATCAATCTCCAATATGTTACCAAATAAAACAAAGAAAGTGGAATTGGATAGGCCACACGTTGAGAAAACAAGAAGGCTCACTAGATTGGAACCCGCGAGAAGTAAGTAAGAGGGAACGACCTAGGAAAACATGGAAGCGATCAGTAGAGAAGGAAGCAAAGGAAAGCGGGAAAAGCTGGAAACAAGTGAAATGGCTGGAGCAGACTTCATTGGATGAACTTTACTCTTGTCCTATGTTCCACATAGGAACCACAGGAAATAAGATAAGATGAAGAAGATATACAAAGATACTAGTAATAATCCTGCTGAAGTATAAAATGAAAATGTGGATTTTAGACTTTTTGACGTACATTTATTTATTCATTTTTTTATAAAGTATGTTTGTAACAATAAAATCTAACCCGTAGAGGTTGCTTATATATAATTGCATAACACGACAACGAAGCCTATGACTTCTGCACACGGCAATACAGCGCACAACTCGGTGCGCGCAGAAAACCTCCCCTCCACCCGGGGTTTAGCTATAAACAGAGAGACAGTTTCCAACGACCAGTCAGTCTGCAGCCGACTGTTGAGGAGTTCACAGAAAGCACGCAGTATCTCCTGATGATGTCTACCGCAGCAGTAGACGAAACGTCGAGTAAGAAGACAACCAGACCACGGCCTATAAGCCCGGAAGACGAACCAAATATGGATCAATAAAATCTAAGTACAAGACTAATAGAATATTTTATTATGTGAATTGTTATAAATGCATTTATACAGAACATTTCAAACATGTTTCGATAAATATGTTCTGTTTACATAAATATGAATTATATATTTTTATAAATTTGTGTTTTTGATTGTATTTTTTGGCGGCTCCGCGGCGCAAGAGGTTAGACGCTCGCCTCTTACCGCTGTGGTCCAGAGATTGAGTCTCGGTCACTCCATGTAGTTTTCGCGGTGGACGAAACGGAGCTTGGGCAGGTTTTTCTCGGGGTTTTCTCCCGTTTTCCCCTGCTACAATTTTATTCCACATTCATCTCATTCATTTCGTTTCATTCCATTCATCTGCCCCCGTGATGATGCGTCAGGAGTGGTCGGTCGGCACCCTTGTCATTCACAGACCTTTATATAAGGGGCTTCATCTCATCTCATCCCTCGACCCAATCCTGAGTTTGACACGAGTTGGGGATATTTATTTTATATTTTATAATTGTATTCTTTACTATATATCAGGTAGGCCTATAGGGTTTGTCAAGCGTTTGTGATATTGCAACACTTTCAATATATATATATATATATATATGCTCCTGGCGCGACAGGCCTAGAACGCCCTTAGCCTACCAGCCGGCTGCAGGCCTCACGTCCGCATGTGTCAATGACAGATATAGATGATCATTATCCAGTGTAAGGATGATATGTGGTCAGCATGTCGGGTCCCCAGCCGTTGTTGCTGGTTTTCTCAACCTGGAACCGCTACTTATTGTAGCTACCCAAATGCCTCACGATGCTGGGTGGGCACTAGTTTCATACTGACCGAAATACCATGAGAAAATTTCTTCTCCCATGGAGACTCGAACCAGCGCAAGTCCCGTAGCTCTGCGCCAAGGCTTCCTGCCTTAACCACTCCGCTACGGCGCGGGACACTTTCAATATAAAATACCTATTACAAAGTTTAAACGTAAATAATTTTCCAAACCAAATGAACATATAGGCCTACACTACATTATTATAATTTCGTGAATCCTTGAATATTTCATAGTGTTTTTAAGTAAACATAACATGATAGATACGTATTCCATACTTCAAATTTCGTTATAAATGTGTTTATAACTGTCAGATGGCTTTCTGGAATGTATACAGTTCCGACAACCCTTAAGCTAGAAATGTGCATGTAAATTATATACAGAATATAATAATCAATTAAATTGGCGTTTACTTGATGAAAATCCACAACATATTTAATTAAATAAAAATAAAACTTAGTTTTATGTGATTTTCATATTTATTAAAATATAAATTAGTTACAGCTGTTTCGGTACTTTGTACCTTCTTCAGACATGATAACAAATTAATGCATTTTGTTATTATAGTACATAACTCTAACTATGCAACAATATATTTTTTAACAATCTATATTATACATTTACAAGAGGTGATTCATTCAAATCTAATTGGGGAATTTAACAGTTTATTACCACTTTTCAATTTATTTATCTCTACAACTTCTTTCCCTTGTCACAAACACGTACAATTTTAAAATTTTAATCAGAACAATGATCATATTGGAGTAGGTGGTTAGCATACTTTGAATTATCTAAATTCCTGTTATATGCTCTCATATGTTCCTTTATATGAGAAATAAAAGGTCTACCAGTTTGTCCTATATAGACATTGTCACATGTGCCATATATATATATATATATATATATATATATATTCCACAAGATTATTATAAGTGTCTAGAATACTTCTGAAGTAGAAATAAGCCTAATTTGATGGGATGTGAAAAGTTTCGGGTAAACATATAGATAATAATAGAGGTGACGTAGTCTATATATTTTTTGAGGGCAAATAATTAACATTTCGCTATTTAATCTTAAAATCAACATTTTAATTACTTACATTAATACATTTCAAAAATTTAGATCAATAAATTAAAAATTCATTTTTAAAATACAATACAAAATGGGCGACACCTGCCCTTGCGCAACCAAACATGTAACAGTAAATCACGCGACAAATGAATACTTAATGAGATAACACTTAAAATTTATTAAAGATTGCACTTTGTACGAAATGCTTTCCGGGTTCTACAAACTTAAAAATCAAATGACATGGGCAGGGTTTGAACCTCTGACCTCTTTAACGTAGCATCTTTTAGCGGCAGTAAAACAGCAACTGTTGGCCTTGAACGACCACGTTTAGGGTTAGTGACGTATTTATTTTCTTCCTCCTTCAAGCTTGTACGACATAACTTGTGAAGCATAAACAAATGAACTCCGATACCTTGATTATAGTTACTAAATTGATTTGTGTGCTACACCTGACTATAGCTGATGACATCTATTCGAATTATTCTTCTCTCTTTTCGATCATTTTGCACAAAATCAATCTCGCAGAAACTGCATAAACTAAATGAATTCCTCAGTAAGTCGAATACGTCGCCAGATTTTGCTAGTTTACGGAATATACAGGGTGTTGCAAAAACATCGACAATGGAGGTGAGGCAGTATATTGAGATATTTTGATCATTTTTTAATAATGTACCAATGTCCGGAAATGATGCGTTTTCACACTATGACTAGTTGATTGTGTATCGAGATCAGTGTTAGTTCGAAGAATTTAAAGACTCATTACTTGACAACACCTGACAGGTACGGAACCTATGATACGTAGCTTCTCAAAGGAATGTGGCTGCAACACGACGGAGCTCCATCTCACTTCCATGCCAATGTGAGGAGACATTTGGATACCACGTATCCAGGTCAATGGATTGGCAGAGAAGGATCATTCCCACGGTCTCCGAGATCACCTGATCTTAAACCTTTCGATTACTTTTTGTGAAGCGACATGAAAGAGCCTGTTTATCAGACTCCAGTAGAGTCACGTATGATTTTATAGTCCGAATCCACGCTGTTACAGAAATAATTCAAAGGAGGCCAGGCGTATTTGAACATGTGAGCCAAACACTACACCGCCGATGTACGCTCTGCAATGAGATGGGAAGTGGATATTTTGAAAACGTGATGTGACTGTGAGCTTATTGTCAAGTATTAAGTCTTGGAATGCAACTAATGGAACTCTTGAGAAGTTAGCTATTTATAGCGTGAAAACGCATCATTTCCAGATATAGGTTTCTTATTAAAAGTTGATCAACATATCTCAAATATACTACCTCACCACCGTTGTCGGTGTTTTTTTTGCAACACCCTATATATATGTATATATTGTTATAACCTTATGATTGAGTTTTATAGCGAGAAAACAAATTTGGGTGCCACTAGAGCGATTTTTAAGTTTCGCTTTGAGATAATAATAGTCAAATTTCTCAGTTTTTTAGAATGTTTTTCTCATTTTATTCAATAGCATACAAATCTAAAATTACGGTCCGAGAGTTGCATTTAAATTTCCGCTTCACGTTACAATCCCAAATCTTCGATTTTGCTAGTTAAATAACTCAACTTAACTTTTGTAAAATCTATTACTATATGCCGAGTTTGGTTCCGAAAAAAAACAAGAACAGAAAGTGTACCCCCAGAGCGTTAACACACACAAACAGATATCTTTATATATATATTTTTACGTGTGTTACTCTACTGCGCCTAACGAATGGACTGATTTTAAAGAAATGTTTAGTATGTGCCTGATTGGATCCCTCGATGCTTTAGATTCACAATTAGACTCTCCAAAACCATTAGGTGTAGGAGTTCACCTGAAGTGTAAATTAAAAATCGCTCTATCGGTCACAATTTTCGATGTTTCACAATGAAACTTAGTATATCCTATAAAAATAAACCAAAGTAGGTTGTAGCGAATAAGATACGGCCCTAATCTAGTGATTAATGAATATGATTAATGAATAAACAAGGAATGAACTGAATATAGTTTAAAATGTAAATTAAATAAACATCGCATTGGTAAATAGTTCTCACAAAGGAGCGGTAGGAAAACCTAAATACCAAGAAGTCATAAATATGTAACCCCTTCAAATTAGACCTGAAATCCTTAAGCTGGGTCTAGCTTGAAAAATCACGTTTAAGAGAAAACGTCAAACTCCAAATTTACAATCGCGGAAAGCCCAAACTGGTAAACACGCTCCCTAGCCGTTAGAATAAAATTACAAATGATGGTGGGAGTAAGACTAAATATGTGGTCACAGGTAGAAATTCAGTATATAATGGAGATGGACGGCTAATGACAAATGAGGGAAATTTTGAGGAAGTGGCTGAATTCAAATACCTAGGAACAATAATCACAAATAGGAATGAGACGCACAAAGAAATTAAGCATAGGCTCAATTCTGGAAATGCATGCTATTATGCATTGCAGAGACTTTTGATGTCCCAACTCCTTTCAAAAAACGTTAAGCTGAAAATATATAAAACTCTTATTCTACCAGTTATATTACATGGGTGCGAAACATGGACTCTTACTTTAAGGGAGGAAAGGAGATTACGAGTATTTGAGAATAAAGTTCTTAGGAAAGTTTTTGGACCAAAGAGAGATGAACAGACAGGTGAATGGAGAAGACTACATAACAATGAACTACTTGGTCTTTATAGGAAGCCAGATATAATAAGAACAGTTAAGTCTCGTAGACTGCGATGGGCAGGACATGTTGCACGTATGGGGAATGAAAGACGTGCATGGAAGCTTCTTGTAGGAAAGCCAGAGGGAAAACGCCCAGTTGGTAGACCAAGAATGAGGTGGGAGAACAACATTAACTATGATTTGAGGGAAGTAGATTATACAGGGAATGATTGGAAAGCATTAGTTCAGGATAGGGATGTATGGAGAGCTTATGTCCGCGCGGCCATGAACCTACGGGTTCGATAATGCCAGTGAGTAAGTAAGTAAGGTGGGAGCTTAAATAAAATATTTACGCCCTTAGGAGACTTGTGATTGAATATTCTAACCAATCAAAATCAGAGTTAGGGTATACGACCATATATGGGAATAATTGGTCCTGACTTCGATACGAAACTCATGAGGACAAATTAACATGCTTATATTCAACAGTTTGTAGGGAAAAGATTTATATCAAAGATTTCATAGGTTCGGTACTCTAGAAGGGATCCCGAGTCATGGGACTTAAAAATTCCTGTAAAATGAATCATTCTTAAGCTAAACGTGAGAGTCCTTGTGCAGTTAGGCATCGAAAGTCAACACCAATTCAACGGTGCACACTGTATCGAGTGTATTTTAAGAGCTTACTTCATTAATTAAATAAAATAAAGTTATTTTCATTATTCGTGATTGTCTGTTCCCACGCAATTCTCCTTACGAACTCTATATAGATGGGAATCTTAGAGCTCACCTTGAAACAGGAACCGACTGAGGTAGGGCATCAACTATTTACCACAAATCACAATTAAATTAAAGTGGAACTACAGTGACATTAATAGCTTTCAACGTACCGCCCCAAGGCATTATCCAAAAATGAGCGAAATGCGACAATTAGAAGTGGAGGTTTAATTGAAATCCAAAACTGCCTGTATGACTGGACCGGTTTTGATTAAATTTTTTTTGAGAGTTTGAGTGCCCCTGGATTGTTTAGATTCACAATTTGACCCTTTAAAACCATTAGGTGTAGGAGTTCACATGAAGTGAAAATTTAAAAATCACTCTAGCAGTCACAATTTTAGATGATTCTCAACGAAACTCAGTATATCATATTAAAGTAAACCGAGGTAGGTATTCTCAAAAAATGAGAGAAATCCGACAATTAGAAGTGGAGATTTACTTCAAATTCGCAAATAAAAACTGCCTGAACGACTGAACCTATTTTTATGAAATTTTTTGTGTATGTTTAGGTGGGTTCCTGGATGATTTAGATTGACAATTGGACTCGGTAGGTGGCGCTGCGATGGGGTTGTAAGATTTTTTATACAAGATCTGCATTACTGACATATTCCGCGCGAAAACAATGTGACGTCATACATAATGCATGCTTCTTGAGTCACAACATACGAAAGTGAGGATATTTCTTGCGAACTTATTAATTAGTGAATTTTATGGTGAAAAAAAGTTACTTATATTTTTATTGTCCAGCCATGACAAGAGAATTGAACATTCGGGCAGAAATACGTCTGCCGGTTCATATATATATCATTCTATATATATCCATATCCATCCATCTATAGTAATTCTGCCCGAGGACAGGTTTTTCACTGCAATCATACATTTTCATGCTATGCTTGGAGCTTTATTAGGGAATTATAGGTGTGTGGTAGCTTCCCGTTGCTTTCCATACCGGCGAAGGATGATGATGATGATGATGATAATGATAAGGATGTAGATGGCCATATGATTTCGGGGACCGTTTGGGCCTTAAAGTTTTCCTGACATTTGTCTTACAGGTGAAGAAATACCCCGATAAAAACTTCACCCAGAAAAACTGCCCCGACCTGGGATCGAACCCAGGCCCGCTGCGTGACAAGGCAGCACGCTACCTCGAGACCACAGCGGTGGATACTATATATATATATATATATATATATATATATATATGTTATGATTAAATTTTGACATGAAAAGAAAAATAATCGCCTGAACCAGGACCTCAAACTTTTTTCAAGTGATTATCAACATCCCTACAGTACTAACCGATACAGCGGAATATTGACCTAACACAAATTGGTATCCAGGACACAAATACTTTCATAAGTAATGCCACGAGTGATTTCCAAATTATCGATAAATTCACGACTCACGAAGTGAGGAGTGAATTTATCTAGAGAATTTGGAAATCAAGAGTGGCATTTGTTAGGACTATTTAACGAATAAAATTAAGCTGTTTACTCACAAATCATTATTTAACTATAGTTATTTTAAAATATTTATATATTTAATGTAAACGGCGATGTTTGAAAACAAATGAGAAACGATAGGTACGCTTCTACTGCTTCATTTGTTTATCACTGCAACCAGATCATACTATTTATTGACAAAGGAACGCAATATTGTAAGGAGGAGCTTTCTTTAATATGGTAATTATAACACTGATAAATATTTGGTGAAACACGACTCTGATTGGTTGTAAAACAGAAATCATTGAAACGTGATTGGTCATTGACTCCCATTTGGGGCATGAGTTAAATAGTCCGAGTTATAAAAATGTGGTGTTCTTTGTTTGTTGTATAATATTGCATTTTTAGATTTAAGAAAAGAGCTATTCCCAGAAAAGTTGAGATTTTATACTTTTTTCTTGTGACCACAGATTTGTAATTTAAATATTTTTTATTATTAGATGAAATATCATTTAATTGAATCCTAATAGATAATACAGGTAATTTTACACTATAATAATATATTTAATATATATTATAATATTTAATACTATATAAATGATATTTAATTAATTTCATCATAGCGATGAATAATTAAAAATAAACCACTTTATTTCTTGAACACATGCAAAACTAGGAATGTAACTACACAGAGAGTGGAACAAAAATGGGGCTTATAGGGAGGTTATATATGGTGAAGACGGGATTTAGTGGGCGTCAGGATTTAGAAAGGATTCCTCTTTTAGTCGAGGACCTCGGGTAGCTCAGTAGGTTGCGGTAGGATGTGATGCTATTGGTCCCGGGATACACAAGGATTGTGCGAACACGATTATATCTCGTTGAGAAAAGACAAGTTGAAGATGCAATATCACTTTATTTTACGTTGAACACACACAATAAAAAAATCAAAGTACATAGCGATCGGCGTTTACCACATGGTTCCACTTTATGCTGAGGAGGCTTAATTTGACGGTTGAATTCTTAATTATACCGCGCCTATATTGTTATATTTATTTCTGAGTCCATTTAGCAAGGGACTCCACTGCAAATTTTATATAAGTATTTTATTACTTCCGATGGTCAATAGACGACGAGGATATGCGCTCGCATTAACACGATGAATATGTTATTGTTGCTATTAAGTGAACTTCTCTGCCAGTGGCACCACGAGAATTAAAATTTTAGTCTGTAATTCTGGTTATAAGGTTAACTCTTACTCCCACTCAACATAATTTCGGACCATATGATAACGCCCACCTTAAGATACAATACATATACCCATTGGTACATTTGTCTTATAATTTTGGGTAGTAGGGTTCTGGACCCTTTGGTTCGTTGTGACGTCACCAAATGTTTTAGGACATCCTACTTTTGAGATTGGATAAAATTGGGACGTAAGTTTATGCAACAAGCCCGGGAATCCCGACTAATTTGGTAAAAGGCTTGGCTTCCAATATTGACTCTAGAATGTTCTGGTGGCTTCTTTCGCCTCTAAAATTAGCTTGCATCGTCCTCTGTAAAAAACACCCGTTTACTGGGTTTCCAAAATTCCCAGCAATATACAGGGCAAGTCAAAATGTTGTGCAGGTTTTCAGAAATTTATTATGTGAAATGTAATGAACATATAATATCGTGAGACATATTGTATGAAAGGTAAACTCTCAAAGTTTAGTTGTCCACTTCTAAAGTTCCGCGTTCACCCGCAAGATGTCAACAGCAGAGCAGTAAAGGAAAATGGCGTTGACTGGGGATCAGAAGTCTTTCTGTGTGCTTGATTACAATGTAAACAACTCTGTGACTACTGTTCAACGACATTTCCGTACCAGATACGATAAAGACCCGCCGGATGGGAGATCCATTCGTAAGTGGTACACACAATTTAGGGATTCAGGGATTCAGGCTGTATCTGTAAACGAAAATCGACTGGCCGTCCGTCGACGAGTGAAGAGACAGTCGAACGCGTTCGCACATGCTTCGTGCGGAGTCCACAGAAATCCACCTACCGGGGAGCGACAGAACTTCAACTACCACAAAAAACTGTATGGCGGATTCTCCGGAAACGTTTACAGATGAAACCCTACCACTTGCAACTGGTTCAAGCCTTAAAACCCGCCGATTATGCTTTGCGAGCGTCCTTCTGTGTTCCCTGGGGGTCCGTTTATCGGGCCCCAGCTGTGCTCACAAAAGCAACAGGGGGCGTCCCCGGGCGGCGGATAGGGGAACGGTCGGTGGTTTGCTTGCACTCCTCCCGGCTAGGTCCAGACCGGACCCGCGGGCCATTTGTGAGGTCGTCAGGACTCGAGCGACCTGATGCACTACATAGCTCGTGCTGTGCCCACTTCAGCAGCAAATCGCGTCCCCTCGGTGGCGTAGTGGGGAAAAGGTCGGTGGATCTGCTAGTCAGTCCTCCCTGCCAAGTCCGATGGACTCGCGGACCATAAGTGGGGTCAACAGGAGACGAGCGCCCTGTTGTACTAAAGCTCAATTGCCCCGGCCCACAGCGGGATCAGCGGCCGTCGTGGCGAGGCGGTGGGAGATTGTGGAGATCAGTAGCTCCCTTCTCTTGGTTTATCCCGAGGACCTTTGTGGGGGCACCATGGGCGATGAGCTCCCTGGATGCCTACATTGCTCAGTGGGCTGACTCACAGCAGCGGCACGACTAGGCTTAGTCTTGCGAACGGGCTGGTTGGGACAATACCGGGCGTAATGCTGGGAATTACCACCAGGTCGATAAGCTCGGGAAAGGAGGAAGCGCGGTCTCCAGGGTCTAGGACTTAGCGCTGAATCTGGAACCGAGTGACCCAAGGACAATCTGTGAGGTCGTCAGGAGTTGAGCGACCTGACGTACTATAGCTCAGGCTGGACCCACTTCAGCAAGCAAACACGTCCCCAGCTGGTGCACTGGGGGAAAGATCGGTGGATCTGCTAGACAGTCCTCCCGGTTAAGTCCAAGGGACTCGTGAACCATTAGTGGGATAGGCAAGAGTTGAGCGCCTTGTCGTACTAGTTGCTCATCTGTTGGAGCTTGCGAGCTCCGTGCTGGCCCACAACAGCTGCAGAAGGTGTCCCTGGGGGCACACCAGGGCTCGGCTCGGACCAGTCCAGCGAGGAGCTACTGTACTGGTTCCTGGCTTGGCCTACGGGCCCGTCGACAAACTGTGGGGTCGCCAGGAGATGAGCACCTGGATGTACTAAAAGTCTCATACTGTTGGGCTTGTAGCCCTAGCCGGTCTCACAACGGCTGCAGGACACGTCCCTGGAGGCAGAACAGGGGAATGGTCGGTGGATCTGCGACAGCAGTCCTCCCGGCTAGGCTCATGGAGCCCGTGGACCAACTGTGGGGTCATCAGGATTGAGTGACCTGATGTACTATGTAGCTCATCAATTGCCCAGAAGTGCAAACTCCAACACTCTCTCCCTGGAGTGTTGGTTAAAGGACCGAGAACTTGAACGTGGACGCGAGATTAGATTAGGGAGGACTAGAACTAGGACTTGGGAGTATGGTCATGACGACCGAGGTATCCCAAGGGGTGGATGGCAGGGCCTAGATGTCGTCCTTCTGTGTTGATTTTCTCGCATTAATGGAAGAGAATGAGTTCCATGAGAGGGTATTTTACAGTGATGAAGCGACTTTCCACCTTTCAGGAAAAGTGAATAGACACAATGTAAGGATTTGGGGAACTGGTAACCCCCATGCAACTCTGGAACATCAACGCGATTCTCCGAAAGTGAATGTCTTTTGTGCCATTTCCCATGCAAAGGTTTATGGGCCCTTTTTCTTTCATGAACGTACTGTGAACGGACATGTTTTCCTTGATATGCTACAACAATGGCTCCTTCCGCAGCTTGAAGCGGATAGTCCAGATTTCATTCTGCAGTTGGATGGTGCCCCTCCACATTACCATGGCAGTGTTCGAGACCATTTGAATACGGCTTTACCACAACGCTGGATAGGCCGTGCATCTCAGGGTGATCAACAACTCATTCATTGGCCACCTCGTTCACCAGATCTAACCCCGTGTGATTTCTTCATGTGGGGTCTTGTAAAGGATCATGTTTACGTACCACCACTTCCAACAACACTGCATGAACTGCGTGCCCGCATCACAGCAGCCATTGCTGATATCGACCGCGGACTGCTACAGAAAGTTTGGCAGGAGATTGAATATCGGCTTGACATCTGTCGTGTAACAAAAGGCGCTCACATAGAACATCTGTGAATATTTAAAAAAAACTTTGAGAGTTTACCTTTCATACAATATGTCTCACAATATTATATGTTCATTACATTTCACATAATAAATTTCTGAAAACCTGCACAACATTTTGACTTGCCCTGTATTCCTATTGTATTCAGTTGTCCAACGTACAAGGCTTAGGCATTATCAGTTCTAACCGGCTGAATAAAATGCATCTAATCCTCTGGACTAAAAAGAATTATTTAGATCTTTAACTTATTGTACGTGTCTCGAGCCCATCAAAATACAATAGAGTGCGTTACAGTCATCAGCCTTGTTTCAAGTATGAGGTCGTCCACATCGTTTCCCAAACACATATATTCTGTTTTCTGTAAATTTATATTCAGTCCCCATTTTTTATATTCTTCCATTAGTTTATTTATCATATATTTCATATCATCTTCATCCCCTGCAAAAATTATTTGATCATCTGCAAACAACAATCTGAAATGTACTTACTTACTTACTTACTCACTGGCACTATCGAACCCGTAGGTTCATGGCCGCGCGGACATACGCTCTCCATACATCCCTATCCTGAGCTAATACTTTCCAATCATTCCCTGTATAATCTACTTCCCTCAAATCATAGTTAATGTTATTCTCCCACCTCATTCTTGGTCTACCAACTGGGCGTTTTCCCTCTGGCTTTCCTACAAGAAGCTTCCATGCAACTCTTTCATTCCCCATACGTGCAACATGGCCTGCCCATCGCAGTCTACGAGACTTAACTGTTCTTATTATATCTGGCTTCCTATAAAGACCATGTAGTTCATTGTTATGTAGTCTTCTCCATTCACCTGTCTGTTCATCTTTCTTTGGTCCAAAAATTGTCTTAAGTACTTTATTCTCAAATACTTGTAATCTCCTTTCCTCCCTTAAAGTGAGAGTCCATGTTTCGCACCCATATAATATAACTGGTAGAATAATAGTTTTATATATTTTCAGTTTAACGTTTTTTGAAAGGAGTTGGGATATCAAGAGTCTCTGCAATGCATAATAGCACGCATTTCCAGAATTGAGCCTATGTTTAATTTCTTTATGCATCTCATTCCTATTTGTGATTATTGTTCCTAGGTATTTGAATTCAGCCACTTACTCAAAATTTCCCTCATTTCTCATTAGCTGTCCATTTCCATTATATAATGAATTTCTACATGTGACCATATATTTAGTTTTATTGATATTTACTTGCAGTCCTAATTTCTTAGTGTTACTCAATAGTGTGTGCGTGTTGGCCTTTAGTCTCTCCTCGCTATCGGCCAATAATACATCATCAGCATAAACTAACAGCTTATTAATACCATTCAGTTGTAAGCCTTCCTCATTCTCTAAAGATTTAATGGCATGCTCTAGTACAAAATTAAATAGTGGAGGAGATAGTGCATCTCCTTGCTTCAACCCATTCTGGATTTCAAAAGTGTCCGAAAACTGTTTGCCTACACGCACCCTACTCTTTGTGCCATTTAGACACATTCGTATAAGTCTAACTAACTTTTTAGGAATTCCGAACCCCAGCAGGATACTATATAACTTCTCCCTCTTAATTGAATCATATGCTTTTTTGAAGTCTACATATAGTTGATGTACAGTACCATTATATTCCCATTTCTTTTCTAAAATCTGTCTTATACTAAAAATCTGATCTGTTGTAGACCTGTTTCTTCTAAATGCACATTGATGATCTCCTAGAATGTCATCAATATAGGGAGTAAGTCTCCTTACTAATATAAAAAGTAAAGTAAAGTAAAGTGATCCCACAACAGACCCGGAGGTCCTTGGGGTAGTAGGAGATTAAGGCTCCCACTTTTTCTAGACAATTGGCACATTATGTCAGCCGGGTTGTCAGCCCTGCGTGACGGCCGCCTTTACCCCAGAACAAGCGTCTGGTACTCATTTCCGTTAGAGGCTGAGTCGACCCCAGGGCCTTACTAATATATTTGTTAGAATTTTGTACGAAGTTGAAAGTAGTGAGATGCCCCTGTAGTTGTTGCAATCAGTTTTATCTCCTTTCTTATAAATTGGTACTATAATTGATTCCTTCCATTCATTTGGAAGAGCTTCTTTTTCCCAAATCATACTAAGCAACCAGCATATCTTGTCCATCAATTTTTCTCCCCCTGATTGTATCAGTTCTGTTGGTATCTCATCCGAACCTGATGCTTTATACACCTTCAATTTTTCTATCGCCATTTCAACCTCTAATGCACTTGGTTCCTCGACTAGCATTTCTGCTGTCTGTAAATTATCCTCCTCAATGTCCTGTTCTGTATGTACATTTAATAGCTGATTAAAGTAACTTTTCCATCTATTTAATATACTCCTGGAATCTGCAATCATATCCCCATTTTCATTCCGAATTATGTTTGTTCTAGGCTGAAACCCTTTCTTCTCTATCCTAATTCCCTGATATAATTCTGTAATGTTCCTATTTTTTGCATTCATTTCAAGATCATTAATATTCTCTCACAAATATTCCCTCTTTTTACCCTTTAGTAACATGGTGGTTTCCCGTCTAATACTACCCAATTGCTCTAAATTTACCTCATTTGGCTCGTGTAACCATTTCAATTTTGCTAGCTTTCTTTTCTTCGCAATGTCGGCACATTCCTCATCAAACCATTTCTTGTTTTGCCTCTTTTTTAAACAACCAATGTTTTCTGATGCTGAAAATGTAATAGTATCTCTTATAGCCTCCCATTCTTTATTTATATCAGTTTGTTCTTCGTTTGCCACATTGTCATCTGAAGATTCCAGTACTTCAAATCTATTAGCAATTTTGATTTGGTATTCTTGCCGCATTTCATCATTTTTCAAGTTTTTTAATTCAAATTTTACAGAATCATCTTTAGCAATTGTTCCTCTCATAAGCGATAGCCGTTGTCTGATTTTCACTCTGACCAGATGATGATCCGAATTGCAGTCTGTCCCTCTAACTGATCTAACATCGATGATGCTGCTGTGCCAGCGTTTATCCACTAATACATGATCTATCTGGTTCCGAGTTTCTCCATCTGGGGACGTCCAGGTGTATTTATGAATATCCTTATGCTGAAATGTTGTGCTCTTAACAATGAGATTCTTCGATGTGGCAAATGTAACTAATCTAACCCCGTTATCATTACTATCTTCATGAAGACTGAATTTGCCTATTGTTGGTTTGAATATATCTTCCCGCCCCGCTTTTGCATTAAAATCTCCCAAGACAATTTTCATATGATATCGTGAAAGGCTATCAAATAAGCATTCTAATTCTTCATAGAACTCATCCTTGATCTTGTCATCTTTATCTTCTGTGGGGGCATGTACATTTACAATTATAAAATCATGTCGTTTACCCTTAAGAATTATGTATGATATCCTATCACTAACAAACTTAATATCTCGGATAGCGGATAGGACCCTCCTTCTGACTAAAAGACCCGTTCCAAATGCAGGTCTTTCTGCACCCCCGTAGTATAATGCAAAGCTTCCTGATTCCTGACTACCTTCTCCTGGCCACCTAACTTCCTGTAAAGCGACTATATCCAAGAGCGATTTATCTAAATCCCGCGTTAATATCTCTAGTGCCCCGCTATTGTATAAAGTCCTAACATTCCATGTTCCTAGGAACATGTCCCTATGTTTGAGCCTTTGGCATGGGTTCCCTGAAGTAGTTCCCGCCCGGAGAACCGAATGGGGGACTATTTGACCTCCGGAAAATTTTACCCCAGTTGAACCCATGTCCGCATTTCTTGACGGTTGTATTTTTACGGTGAAAGATCGTCATTCTTTCGACCAAGGTACTTTTTTCGTCTGGCTTATCACCGTCGACCAGTCCGGCATGGGTAACCATATCGGCAGCAATGCTACCGCCGGCATAGCTCTCAGGATCATTTAAACACGCAAGCCACTCCACCACGACAAGGTAAAGATACCATGGAGGGATCTGAAATGTACTCACTTAGTTAATTACGTACTTATATATATATATATATATATATATATATATATATATATATATATAAAATGTCCTCTATATATAATGAAAATATTAATCTCTATAATTTTAATTCAAATCATTATTTTCATTAAGTAATGAAATTCTGGCCAATATTGAGATATTAGAAACAAGTATTTTATAAGACGAATGTAATATATTCCATTAATTTTTTTCTCTAAGCAATGTTCCAAGCCAACCTTGATTTTCTTTTTGTAGAGATTCTTAATGCTCTCTTTTTTACTTTGATCTCTCGTGCTCTGGGATAATTTTCTTTTTCGCAAATTGGCAAGCGTCTGAATTTCAAGGTTTTCGACTGTTGCACGTGTCGTTTTTTAGTAATAGGTCATTGCATCTCCATCAACGCCCTAATCCAACATATTAACTGATCCAATAAAAAAGCGTGAAAAAACATAAAATTGTCGTCAGATATTTTAATAATTGCATCGAGGCTGGTGTTATGACGCAGGAGACCACTTCCTCACGTCACCAACCAAACACACCTCGTAACTGATACCTTTTTTATACTCGTTTGCCTTGTTAGTTTTATTATATATACAGACCCTTCACAAAAGATCACTAATTTAAATATTATCAGTAGATAGCTGAACTTTAGTCTCTAAAATGTGACGCCTAAAATTGATTCTTATACAGGTTTATGTAAGTTGTATTAGACACTAATAATTAATTGTTTATATGCTATTACAGTGGAATCTTTATAATTCAAACTCCTAGGGGATTCTACAAATTTCGAATTATACGAAATTCGAATTAACCAACCTCTATTTTTTTTACCGAAAATGGATACTGTATCAATAGAATACTCATGTAATACATTTCTACACGCTTTCATTCGCTATCCTCCCATCATAACTTAAACACACGGTCGAGAGAAAATTTAACTCTAGATGTTCCTCTACACCGAACACCTCATTATTCCTCATCCTTCCTTATATCAGCCACCCGACTCTGGAATTCCCTCCCCTCGTACATCAATGGCTGCCCAACTCAAAAACAGTTTAAAAAGAGACTCGTTTCACATTTCCTTAGACAATAGAATATATAACCGTGTTCCATGTATACTTTTATTATTACTTTATATTTTAAACTTTCTTTATTAAGTCATTTACTTAATATAATTATAGGTTATTATTATTATTATTATTATTATTATTATTATTATTATTATTATTATATAAGATGTAAGCAATTAAATTGGTATGGGCACGTACGACGAATGCAAAAAGAAATGTTTCCCAGGAAAACTTTGGGAAGGTGTTCACCTGGAAGAAGGAAAGGAAGACCTCGAAAATCGTGGATGCGAGAAGTAAGAACTGGATTGAGAACAAGAGGACTGGAGGACATGGAGTGCAAGAAATAAGAACTGGAATGAGAACAAGAGGACTGCAGGACATGGAGTGGATGGATGGAGACGAGTGGAGAAGAAAAATAGAACTTTAGGCATAGAAAGATGTGTAACATTAAAATTCTGTATATAAGTAAATAAAATCTTTACTATTTTTCTTTCTTTCCCTTGTCAACTTTATATGGTATAGCCTATAACTATTATGTATTATTAATTATATAGATAGTTCATAATTCTTATTGTATGTGTAATTTAACCCTGATGAAGTGGAAGAGAAGACTTTACGGTCTTTACTGCATCAGGTAAAATAAATAAATAAATACCATTACAAAATAATGATAAAAGCAACTACTCACACTAAAATAAAAACAGAAGTAAAATACAGGAGTAGAAACATAAATGCTGTAACCTAAAATAGAGCCTATGTACTGTACCATAATACAATAGAACTATAATACACTGTACTTAAAGAATGAACCTTCGACAATTAATAGATTGTTGTCACTTGTAAATGATGATTCCTACTTGCCGAACTTAAAAAATAATACAGGGCTATTCAGAAAGAAGGAGCTGGCATCAAACATTTATTTCTTCCGAACTATAAAAAATATGAACACAATTCCGACGTTCCTGGAAAGAGAAAAGTTAAAATTTTGCTATTTTATGCATTCAATATGAACACCACGTGTTACACGACAAATATCAAAACGGTGGGTTATTTCTTGCCACACACGAATCAGCTGGTCTCTAGTTATCGAATTCACAACTTCAACAAATCGAAGTCACAGATTTTTAAGAGTATCAGGCATAGGGAGATAAAAAACACGGTCTTTTATGTAACCCGACAGATCAAAATCGCACTGGGTTATGTCGGGTGACCTGGGAGCCCACCGGTAGTGAAGTTGATCTTCTGCTCCTCCTCTTCCAATCCTACGTCCTGTTCTGTCGCCATTTCAATACAAACAATTAACATGACAAGCAACAGCTTCAATGCGGCCGTGATCAGAACTTAAAACTTTTTCTCTTTACAGAGACGTTGGAATTGTGTTTGTATTTTTTGTAGTTTGGAAGAAATAAATGTTTCGTGTCTGTTCCTTCTTTCTGAATAGCCCTATACTATTTTCCATACGCTCCTGGACAAGTAGGATTTGAATTTGTTCAAGGAAAATAAAAAAAAAAACAAAAAGAATGTTAATAGATCGCGAAGGCTTTCTGTTGTGGAAGAAGAAGAAGGGATCCACCTAAAAAAATCCATGTCTTATTTGATTCTGATTACGTAGGCTAATATATAATTTTGTCATAAATTGTTTTCTTTGTCATAAATAAAAATAGGTAATGGGAGCAGCTCCTAATTATTGGTACCATCTTTTCTTTATGTAGTCTTATTTCCCGTAAAATACGATGATGCATAAGAACAACGTATGTATCATTGACAGTTCCGTAAAAAATTCGGCCATGTGGCGGGTAAAATTAGTAAAAACGTTCAACTAATAGAAGGATACGGCGAGGTAATACGTTATGCAAGTTTGTTTAGTGTACAAATGGAACTTTGCACGAGATTTGAGTAACCAAGTAACTTTATTGGCTCAATTGTTAGCCATTTACCTTCAAGTATCATTAGCAAAGTTTTGAGAAAATATTCATTGGTTTATTATATTGTCGCCTCATTATGATATTATATTATATAAACGCGGGCGCCGCGCGACAATGCTTGACAATGATTAACATGCGGAATTATTATAGTGGCGGTCGTCGGCATATTTGTATTTAATTATATATAACAGCTGCGGGGAAACAAAGCGAGCCGCTGGACAACCATTATAGTAAGGTGATAATACATTAATTATATTATTTTAATACATGTCTATTGGAATAGCACGAATTTCTTCCTTAATTGCTATTTTCAGAATACGGTAAATTCCAGAATCCTTATCCGTATTTCTAATACACCCTATTGAATTTCACTATTAGAGCCAACATTTGTCCTATAGCACTAATGACATCATATACTATCTCATAATCGCTTGACGTAAGGCAGAACTAGCGTTAATGATATTCTCAAGGAGTTCTAACTAAAAAGTATATTTTTTTGCGCGATAGTGCGTTTTGTCGTACTAACAGCAATGGCGACCATGATTGAAAGTTCAACTTCCTACATTTCGAGGTTGCCAACTAAAATAACTATACTGTAATATTACATATTACAAACAACGTGTGGGAACGGTCGGTGGTTTGCATTGCATTCCTCCCGGCTAGGTCCAGTCCGGACCCGCGGGCCATTTGTGAGGTCGTCAGGACTCGAGCGACCTGGCGTACTACATTGCTCGTGCTGCGCCCATTTCAGCAGCAAACGCGTCCCCTCGGTGGCGTAGTGGGGAAAGGTCGGCGGATCTGCTAGTCAGCCCTCCCTTCTAAGTTCGATGGACTCGCGGACCATAAGTGGGGTCAACAGGGAGATGAGCGGCCTGTTGTCAAAGCTCGTGGATCCCGGCCCACAGCGGGATCAGCGGCCGCTGTGGCGAAGCGGTGGGAGACCGGAGATCAGAAGCTCCTTTCTCTTGATTCAATGGACCCTGGATGCCTACATTTCTCAGTGGGCTGGACTCACAGCAGCGGCACAACTAGGCATAGTCTTGCGAACGGGCTGGTTGAGACAATACCGGGCGTATTGCTGGAAATTACCACCAGGTCAATAAGCTCGGAAAAGGAGGAAGCGCGGTCTTTTGGTGTGGGATTAGCGCCGACTCCGGGACCGAGTGACCCAAGGACAATCTGTGAGGTCGTCAGGAGTTGAGCGACCTGACGTACTAATGCTCAGGCTGGACCCACTTCAGCAACCAAACACGTCCCCAGGTGGTGCACTGGGGGAAAGGTCAGTGGATCTGCTAGACAGTCCTCCCGGCTAAGTCCAAGGGACTCGTGAACCATTAGTGGGGTCGACAGGAGCGCCTTGTCGTACTTTTGCTTACCTGATGGAGCTTGCGAGCTACATGCTGGCCCACAACTGCAACAGGACACGTCCCTGGGGGCACACCAGGGCACGGCTCGGACCAGTGCAGAGGGGAGCAACTGTGCTGGTTCCCGGCTAAGCCTGCGGGCTCGTGGACAAACTGTGGGGTCACCAGGAGATGAGCACCTGGATGTACTAAAGTCTCACACTGTGGGGCTTGTGGACTCAAGCCCTATCTGGTCTCACAACGGCTGCAGGATACGTCCCTGGAGGTAGAACAGGGGAACGGTCGGTGGATCTGCGACAGCATTCCTCCCGGCTAGGCTCAAGGAGCCTGTGAACCAACTGTGGGGTCGTCAGGAATGAGCGACCTGACGTACTATGTAGCTCAACAATTCCCGAAGTTGCAACTCCAACTCCTTCTCCCTAGAGGTGTTGGTTTTAGGCCGGGAACTCTTGAATGTGGACGCGAAATAGATAAGGAGGACAAGTCTGGGACTTGGGAGTATGGTATTTTGACCGAGGTATCCCATGGGGTGGAGGCATGGGCCTAGATATGGGACGTAAAACCTCTGCCCTCTATGTATACTACGTGCAATTTATATACAAAATATATACAAAAGGTAGTGTTAATATACATTATACGAAACAAATCACTGCATTTTAAATGAACTGAACTTCTTCTTCTTCTTCTTCTTCTTCACGGTTTAGGCTTATTTACTGGCTTGTTCCGGCTCCAAATTGTTGCTGTTTCTATCTTTTCCTTGGTCTTCCCAAACATCTTCCTCGTGGTGAATAGCTGTATGCTGCTTTTGGTATTCTATTTTCAGTCATCCCTGCCAAGTGTTCTTTCCAGTTTGTTCTGTATTTTTATATTGTTGTGTTTAATTCCTCTACTTTTAGTTGTTGTCTTATTTTTGTGTTATGTTTTTTGTCTGTTCTTTGATATCCTGCTATTGATCTGAGGAATTTCATTTCAGCAGCTTGTATTCTGGCAGATTGTTGTGTTGTCACTGCCCATGTTTCGGATCCATAAGTAATAATAGACACTGCCATTGTATTGTATAATTTCATTATAGAAACTTTTCTGGCTCTATTTTTCAAAGTATGAACTGAACTTGATTTGAATCAATATAAAACAATAAATGCCGCCATTTTATTACAGAATGGTGTCACGGCCTGATGTAGTTTCAACTAATAAACATTGCCCACACCGTTAACGTTAGTCAGTTGCTTATCCATCCATCCATAGTAATTCTGCCCGAAGGCAGGTCCTTCACTGCAATCATAGCATTTTTATGCTACGCTTGCAGCTTTACTAGGGAATTGTAGGTGTGGTAGCTTCCCTTTGCGTTCCATACCGGTAAAGGATGATGATGGCCATATGATTTCGGAGACCGTTTGGGCCTTAAAGTTTTTCTGACATTTGTCTTACAGGTGAGGAAAAATCCCGATAAAAACCTCACCCAGAAAAACTACCCCGACCGCCGATCGAACCCGGGCCCGCTGCGTGACAAGGCAGCACGCTACCTCGATACCACAGCGGTGGACCAGTTGTTTATAATGAACGTAAATATTTCCAACAAAGATGTTATTATTTTACTCTTATTTATAATTTTGAAAACACCATCGCGCAAAAACTTATGTACAACGCACGTTTGTAAAGTGTTTTACAGAATCTCGGAAATTAAAACCCTCGCTATCGCCCGGTTTTTAAACATTTTCCTCGCTTCTGTTAAAACCACTTCCTAACCTCCCATCGTAATGTACTATTTTTTCAAAGTTAGTAATTGTTGCATTTGTTTATCTCAACTGTTTATTACTCATTCAGGTTGAAGGTAGTTACTGGTACTAGATTTTATAACGTTTGATTCTGCCTTACATATATTTCAATAGACACACTATTACTAGACATTAGTTTACATTAGAGTTAAAGGCTCATAAAGTAAAATATTAAATTCAGTAAATAACTTGGTAGGTGCTGTTGTCCTCAAAATGGTTTATTTTTTAAATTGTAGGCCTTTCAGAATCTTGCTTCCATCTTCAGCAGAAAGGAATGCGCTACTGTTTAATTGATGGGTCTAATGAGAGATGGAGCTATGCCACTTTAAGAAGAAATGGAAATAATCAGTGCCATTTATATTAGCATTTATATTTTTCCTTTTGCACAGTTTACATAACAGTAAGTTAAAAAGAAAAAAGTTACCCCTTTATTTTAAAAATTATGTATTAAATATAATGTTTTATAAAAACCAATTTCTTTCCATTTCTTCTCAACGTGGCACAGCTTCCTGTCTCACTAGACACCTCAATTGTGTATACGACAGTCAGTACCGCACAGCCTTCTGCTGAAGACGGATACCAGTTTCTGAAAGACCTTGTTGAGAACGACGGCTCCTCCCAAGTTGTGTATCGATTTTAATATTTTACTTTATGATTATTCGTCTCAACGGAATTTTATTTGGATTTTATTATCTAACTAATAGCCGGCGTGCGCTGCTACGCCTAAAGAAATGAAAATTAATGTGTTTTTATGTTTAGTTGAATAATTTGAAGGAAAAATAATTATAAATTTATATTTTTAGATACCCCGTGCTGACTACCCGGCGTTGCCCGGAAATCTACTTATTCCGATCTTCTTGACATAAATCAGCTGAAATACGAAAATTAATGTGTGACATGTTTAGTTAAATAAGCACAAGGAGATATTTATATCGTAATTATTTTTAGATACCCCGTGCTGTTTACCCGGCGTTGTCCGGGAGACTACTCATCCCGGTCTGCTTAGCATAAATAAGCTGAAAGACAAAAATTAATGTACATCTTATGATTAGTTGAATAAGTAAAATGAAAAATAATTATAAATGTATATCGTAATTATTTTAAGATTCCCGTGCTAATTACCCGGTATTTCCCAGGAATCTTCTTATCTCGATCATTCTTGGCATAAATTAGCTAAAATACAAAATTCGTTATTGTGAGTCATCCGTAAAAGAATAACCTCCATGTGCTGCTACGCTTGCAGAGGAATCTACGTACTTGTCTCGATCTTCTTGACATCAATGAAAGACAAAAATGGTTATTGTGAGTTATCCGTAAGAGATAAACATATGCTGTAGCGAACCTTTTTGTAGAGCTTTTT
Organism: Diploptera punctata; assembly: GCA_030220185.1. Lineage (NCBI taxonomy): Eukaryota > Metazoa > Arthropoda > Insecta > Blattodea > Blaberidae > Diploptera > Diploptera punctata. The sequence continues at coordinate 50,973 of JASPKZ010008678.1, read as the reverse complement.
AAGATATTCATTTCTGTGTACATTAACTCTGTGTATTTGCTATGGTTTAGGCAGCGTAAGCCATTTAAGCGTCCAAAGATCTGTTCTTTTTCACGTTTTCCACTACAAAGGGCTATTTTTAAGGATGTAGGAGTTGAGTATCACAAAGCTCTTTTAGCCTATGTTCAAACCGGTATCTCCTGAATATTTTGCAAAACGCCCCATCACAATCGGATTGACGGTATGACCGCGCATAAAGTCCGAACAAACAAACACACGAACATTCATTTTGATATATTAGATGACATTAGAGACTGATTTGTATATGCACTTTCATTAAATCAGGCTAGACACCAGATTATTATATCTATTATAAATGCTTACACTTACAAGAAGTTTTGCTTTGTTGCTTTGTAACTTCTAACAAGTGCGCCTGTTCATGTGAAACTAGTCAACATGCTTTTACCTAATTTTAAGTGCAATATTTTAAATTTTGCTTTTATTTGTATTTATAGAATTACTGAGATTTTTAATTTATTTAACACATTTTTGCTTGAGAGTTAATAATCTTCGCAAGTTGTCCTTCTAAAGCAGGATTGAACGATACAGAATGAATATTAAAGACGATAGTTAAAAAAAAAGAGACCGTCTAAGGGCCGGTTTCACCAACAGAGGAAACTGTATTACGCTAGTTTCTCCCTGTATAAAGCACCTCTGTTGGTGAAACCGACCCTTAGTTATAAAAAATAATTTGATGAAAATTTACACTGAGGGAGGAGTTACCACGGCGTTTCCAAGGTACCTTGACGTCAAGTGCCTTTTCTCTCACCGATAATGAGAATATATTTATGGGCTGAGTTTCAGTTTACTGCAAACAAACTTACATGCGTTATTACTTAAGCGCAACGAATTATCAATTCAGAGATTTGAGTTCAAATCCCTGTTCAGGCATTTATTTTTCTTGTTCTTGCCATATATATGTAGATACATGCATACATTCATACATGCATATATTCATATATGTACACATGCATACATTCATATATGTACACATGCACACATTCATACATGTACACATGCATACATTCATACATGTACACATGCATACATTCATACATGTACACATGCATACATTCATACATGTACACATGCATACATTCATACATGTACACATGCATGCATTCATGCATGTACACATGCATACATTCATACATGTACACATGCATGCATTCATGCATGTACACATGCATACATTCATACATGTACACATGCATACATTCAGACATGTACACATGCATACATTCATGCATGTACACATGCATACATTCACCCATGTACACATGCATACATTCATGCATGTACACATGCATACATTCATGCATGTACACATGCATACATTCACGCATGTACACATGCATACATTCATGCATGTACACATGCATACATTCATGCATGTACACATGCATACATTCATGCATGTACACATGCATACATTCATGCATGTACACATGCGTACATTCATGCATGTACACATGCGTACATTCATGCATGTACACATGCGTACATTCATGCATGTACACATGCGTACATTCATGCATGTACACATGCATACATTCATGCATGTACACATGCGTACATTCATGCATGTACACATGCATACATTCATGCATGTACACATGCATACATTCATGCATGTACACATGCATACATTCATGCATGTACACATGCATACATTCATGCATGTACACATGCATACATTCATGCATGTACACATGCATACATTCACGCATGTACACATGCATACATTCACGCATGTACACATGCATACATTCATGCATGTACACATGCATACATTCATACATGTAATTGCATACATTCATACATGTACACATGCATACATTCATACATGTACACATGCATACATTCATACATGTACACATGCATACATTCATACATGTACACATGCATACATTCATACATGTACACATGCATACATTCATACATGTACACATGCATACATTCATGCATGTACACATGCATACATTCATGCATGATTACATTCATATATGTACACATGCATACATTCATATATGTACACATGCATACATTCATGCATGGATACATTCATACATGCATACATTCATATATGTACACATGCATACATTCATGCATACATACATTCATGCATGCATACATTCACATTCATACATGCATACATGCAAACATTCATACATGCATACATTCATATGTGTACACATGCATAAATTCATGCATGCATACATACATACTGTTCTGCCCAATAGCAGGTATTTCACTGCAAACTCAGCATTCTTCACTCTTTCCTTAGCTCAGCCTTCGTTTTTGTATCCGCATACAAACCATTTATTTTAATATCGTTTATCATCTAATGTCTTTTTCCACCTCTTTCTATCCATTGACCATTCCTTATAGAGCATCCGTCAGCAGGCAGTTTTCTCTTAGCCAGTGGCCAATCCAATTTATTTTCCTCTTCTTATGAGTTGCAGCATTGTTCTTCCTTCACCCACTCTGTCTAACACATCTTTATTTCATATATATATATATAAGAATTCGTCCTACCATTTTACTTACTGTATGCATGGAAGTAATTTATTGATGAACCTATGTTTGTAAACTTTATTTAACACTTGATTTGAAAAGTAGAAAGTGAAATTCTGAGAATATGTAAAACAATGTTTTGTTGAAATATCATTGCAAAGTAAACACTACCTCCAACTTTCTCAGTTTTTAAGAGTGCATCGACCATGGCCGGGATCAACATCAGGAGCCTTGAGCAAACTAAGGCCAAGGCGTTGTGTCGCAGATGTAAACACAGATAAATTTACTCAACTCCGCGGCAGTCCTACACATATTACGTGAGACCTTACCAGTTTACAAAATGTAAGGTTCTTACGTAACTTATCAGTGTGGGACATTCTCTTATAAGTAGGGCTGAAGAAAAGTATGGGTTATAGGTTAAGCTACATCGTACTTAGAGCGCTGTGTTTACAAACTGCACGTTGACACGCGCTACTCGGGACTGACTTCTAGTACACTCCGCTTTGTGTAGAAATGGACTCTTAATAGAATGTAAACTTACGAAATTATTTTTTTAATTAATTAACTCAGAAGAAATTGTATGTTTCTAGAAAAGTATTAATTAAATATTTACTTACATTGTTCACTTCAGCGAAGTGTTAGAATAAACAAAATACATCACTTTTAATTTATTTATTTATTTATTTTACCTTATGGAGTTAAGACCGTAAGGTCTTCTCTTCCACTTCACCAGGGTTAAATTATACAAAGAGTAAGAATTATGGTTGATACATCCATCCATCCACAGTAATTCTGCCGAAGGCAGGTCCTTCACTGCAGTCATAGCATTTTCATGCTATGCTTGCAGTTTTACTAGGGAATTGTAGGCGTGGTAGCTTCCCGTTGCCTTTCACACCGGTGAAGGATGATGATGATAATGATAAGGATGATGATGATAATGATAAGGATGATGATGATGATGATGGCCATATGATCTCGGGGACCGTTTGGGCGGTTGATACATAATAAATATAAATTTGACAAAAGTAAGAAACATAGTAATAATAATAATAATAATAATAATAATATTTTTTTATTATTCCGGCTTTTACAATGAATATACATTTTTCCGGTACCCATGTTCACAGTTAACTACACATTTGTTTCAACACATTTTTCCATTCTTGTCTGTTCATCCATATATCTTCTTCTACTTCCCATTCCCTCTTAGTTTCATTGATTCCCTCAATCCACGTAATATTTGGTCTACCCTTCTTTTTCCTTCCCTGTGGTTCCCAATCCATGATTATCTTAGGTAGTCTTCCTTCTTCCATCCTTCTAATGTGTCCGTACCAATTTAATTGTTTCTTCTTTATAAAATCTAATATTTAATATTGTACCTGCATTTTTTTCTTTTATATATGAATTTCTGATTTTATCCTTCCTGGATATTCTTGCAGCACGTCTCCAGTAGTGCATTTCAGTGGCGAGTAATTTATTTTTTCATTTGTGCATTTAAAGCCCACACATCAGCTCCATATGTAATAATGCTTCTGATTATTGTATTAAAAATAGTTTTTTTTTTTTGTTTCTTTGAAGATATGTTTGTCCCATACTATTCCATCTAGGGCAGATATAGCATACTTTCCTATATTGATCCTGTTTCTTATCTCTGTTTCTTGTTTTCCATCTTTAGTAATTTTAATTCCCAAGTACCTATATTCTTCAGTGTATTTAATTGTCCCTAAATTTTCTTCTAGTATTAAATCTTGAGGAAGATCCCCTATTGTCATATATCTAGATTTATCTATATTGATCTTTAAACCCCATAAACTATATTCTTGTATTAATTTTTTAGTAATAATGATAATAATAATAACAATAATAACCTATAATTAGATGAAGTAAATGGCTTGGTAAAGAAAGTTTAAAATATAAAGAAACAATAAAAGTATACATGGAACAGGGTTATACATTATATTGTCTAAGGAAATATGAAGTGAGTTTCTTTTTAAACTGCTATTGAGTCGGGCAGACCTTGATATACGAGTAATAGGTGAAAAAATGTTTGAGGATTTAAGTGAGTCGTATATTGCGGCCAATATTCCTCCATACAAAGTACAAAATAAAAAAAAATCAGAGGTTTTCTATAAAAGTATGCGGGGAGAACAATTGCAATAGCATTCTGACACAATATCACGTCATGTGAACAGATCTATTACTGAGGAGATTAGAGCATACACGCTCTCCGTTCCGTGCAGGCAGTGGAGACGTCGACAAAAGAGACGCATTTTGAAACATTGTATATACGTAGATATTGGTTACTTCCCTGATACCGATACTTTTTTCAGTCCTACTTATAAGAAGTAAAACAGACTGCAAATTTCGAAAATTACACACACTGTATGTTAATTTAACTCATTATACAATAGCTGTTACCTGAAGGTCATCCAAGTGCATGTTTGATAAAAAGTAGTTTAGTGTTTTAGTTTCATTTTTTGTTCTTTTATTCACACAATGACAGCTGTACTCACTGGATTACATTGACTTTTTATCGAAATAAGCTAATTATGTTTGATTACGTGACATTTACTACACATGATTAAAGGTATCGTGAGAATAATTTGTTTTATTCAGTACCACCATATTGTCATTTCTCTTGGCACGGTGTTATTGTAACCCACTTCTGAGCTTGGGGCGTCTGGAAGGCGGAGTTACGCTGCCCCGATAGTATATGATAAGTGATAATGATGCGCCAGGAGAAGCCTTATTCCTAAACTTAATGAATATGAAAGATGATGATAAGATGGCCAGACGATGTTCGGGGACCGTTTGGGCCTTAAAGTTTACTGACATTTTTTATAAAGTCATCTGTTACAGTTTAATTTTCTTTGTAAAATGTATTTCTACTTAAAATATGTATCCTGCCTATGAAAGCTAAAGATACATTGACCTAGTTTTGGTTTCTAGAAATACCGCACTGTGGGCGAACGAACTGAAGCATCATGCCCTGGCGCAGAACTAAGAGACGAATTTTTATAAGCGATTTATATTGTAAAATGTTGTGGTTTTAAAGTTTATTAACACATTCGCCTCTAAAGACGAGGTAGACTCGCCGGCTGTTAAATGACCTTCAACTCAGAAGACGAGGTACACTCGCTTAACTCTGCTGTTATGGTTATATATTTTGCAATACTATGTACGTCCCTTGGCAGGGTAGTCTTTTGTTAACATTTATGAATGTTAGAGGAATGTGTTTGGCCTTCAACCTTATTGTGATCTCAAGTACCGTTATATTTTGTCTGTTTTGACTGTCTGAAAATAGACAATATAATTTACGCTAACTTAAGTCCGGTTTCTGGGAAAATGCATTGAGCATTTAAACCAGAAGTGAATGGGTTAATAATTTTAATAGTCAAGTGGGAGGCAAATATTATAATAAATTAATTAAATCTCTTTTTAATAAGTTGGATCGCGTTATGTTCCGATTCCACCCGGGAAAGAAATTTTCTCCTGGGATTTAAATTGTTAGACTGGAGCCCATTCTGTATCGTGAAGAAAAGTTCTCCTTCCTGATCACTGCTTATTTTATCTTCTTTATATATTAGTTACTAGGTCGATCTTTCTTTCTTCTGCCAGATTGATTTCATCTCAGAACCCGCTTGTGAATTCTTTATCCTTCATTATTTCCATGTATCCATACTATGCAGTTTTGTAAGTAATCAATCCATCCATCCATCCATCCATCCATCCATCCATACTAATTCTGCCCGAAGACAGGTCTTTCACTGGAATCATTGCATTTTCATGCTATGCTGTGCAGCTTGACTAGGATGGACCCGACATGCTGACCACATGTCACCCCTATACTGGCAGGATGATCGTCTACCTCTGTGATTAACACATGTAGATGCGAGGCAAGCAGACGGCTGGTAAGCCAAGGGACTTCTAGGCCTGTCGCGTCATGGAGTTATTTTTGTATAGATAGGAGTAGGCTCAATGCCTGGCCGACACGCTAGCCTGACCTGACCTACCTAGATTTTTTTGTGGGTCTACATGAAGGCAATGCTTTATGAAACTAATATTGACTCTGAAGAAGATCTTGTAGCACGCATTGTCAGCGCAGCAGCTGAAATAAGGGAAACTTCTAACATCTTTGCAAGGGTACGACAAAATACAGCACTGTTTGTCTGGATGTCAATGGACGTGTGTTCCATCACTTGTTGTGATTAACTGGATCCATCCTGACAATGCAACACTGGAGTGAGTTTTTTTTTATTATTAAAGTGTTTTGTTTCTGCTTTTTTGTGAAGTATTTGAATTAACACACAGAATTATGTAACACACAATGACGTATTATTTGCACGTACCTATTTCTTTCCATCTCTTCCTCTAAGACCCCTCTTGCACTGAAACGAAGCGTCACATCCTATAGGTTCCTTAACAAAATATGTTTCAATGAAGGTTAACTATCTGCTCCCAAAGTTTGTCGGTCTAATTTAAAATATTACACTGAGCAACAAAAAAGAAACTTTTTTTTTGTTTCAGAAAGAAAAATATGTGATTCTGATTGTATTTTTTCACCTGAATTCTATTATGATATCGGTTTTTCTCCATCACGCAAGGCTTCCGAGAGACACAAATTTATAATTTCAAACAATTTAATATTTTCTACATTCGTAACTACACAATATTCGAACATTCGGACTCACCTAGAAAGTAAGAAATGACGATTTTCGGTTATATTTTGCCTGAAGAGCATCCCTCTTGATGGACCAACAATAATCGGCCAGCATATTAGGATTCCATTTGCCTTGCTATTTCTTTTCCATAGCTGAAATCTCCTGCGTAAGCTCATTTGGTTTTATTTTACAATGCACAAATGGGCGAATAAACGTTTATTAAAAATAATTATTTAAATTCATTGATTGAAATTGAAATCAAAAAATTGTGGATGATTGAGAAATTCCGAATACATATTTGAAAACACGATAAGAAACTGCATTAAGTACAACTATTGGTACTCCTGAGACAGAAATCCTGTTGACCAGTGTTACTAGTAGAATTGAACCTAACTGAAAAGTTATTCCCGTAAGTAATTTAACACCGTTCGTGATACAAAAGAAATTATTACATGGGGAATAACCTGCTGAAATCACAACCTAGACCTTCAATTATTTTACGTAGTTGCCTCCAGGGTTTAAGTGCCACTTCTTTTAGTTTCTTTGTATGTTTTTATATGAAAACAAGGTTATAAACTGACGTAATGGTCTTAATTATTGTATTTATGCACGCTAGTATTTTCCACTTTAATATAATAAACCATATTCTTGGTCTTTCATTTCTACTATAACACTTTCCAAGGTCGTAAAGTAATTCACAATTTATTGGTATTCACTTTTTCCGTACTTATAGTATTCATTTATACGTACTTGATATAGATATGTTTTCTCAACGCCGATAACGGTTTAGCCTTGATGCACGCAAGTCAACATATTCATACTTCTTTTTTACATAAAATACAAAATTATCACTTTACTATTTTGAAAATGTGTTGGTAAATATATGGGAATTCAAATAGAAGGTAATTATTACCTTCACCATTTACTATTCGCAGGTGATCAGGTGTTGATTGTATCTTTCGCGTTAAGAAAATTGGAGATATAATACAAAAAATGGGGATTACACATAAATTATAATAAAACAGAATATATTTCATTGGATACAACAGACGAGCTAAAATTTAGTTCAGGTAGAAAACGTCACATCAAAAATTTTAAATATTTAGGATCATATTTTAGATAAAAATGAGAATTTAACCACAGAAATTGAAAGAAGAATAACTGATGGAAGAAGAATCATTGAAAACTCCGTGCTCAGGAATAGAAATATAGTATGCAAAAGGAAGAAAACTATATTTTAAGTTATGTTTATTATATGGGTCCGAATCCTGGATAGTAAGTTGAACGTAGCTGTTTAGCAGTTGAAATGGATTTTTGGAGGCGATAGACAAGAATTTCAAGAAGGGATAAGGTCAGAAACAGCATTATAAGGGAAATTATGCAAGTTAAAAAAGTAGAACAAATAGAAGAAAAACATTTTAAATTGTATGGACACCTCATAAGAATGGAAGAAGATAGAATACCAAAGAAAATCCTTGATTGGAAAGCTAATGGAAGAAGTGGAAGAGGCAGACCTAGAGAACGTTCGATAGATGGAGTGAGGAGAAGTATGGAGGCTAGAGATTTAAGGGAAGAAGATGCTTTAGATAGGAAACTCTGGCGACAAATCAGTTTGGATTGAAGGAGAAACACTGTATTGTGGAATATTCCTGATGAAAATGTATGAAACCAATATTTATTCGAAGAGTGTACTTTTATAATGAAACATTTGACACTTTTAAATATTATATAGTTAAACCCTTCAAAAACAAAACAGCCTACAAATCATGTAATAGAAACGCTGTGTTATGCCTCATTTTGATTATTTTGATACTCTTATTACAGACATAATGACATTCTTACCAAATTTTGCAAAGTGTTAATAAATCAAGTCTTAAGTTTTACTACTCACATTTACAGATTCGATCACGTTACACCGCTTTCTTGGAATAATTACTAAGCCTTCGTGTTCAAGATAGGAGATACTCGATTCAAATCTCCGCTCTATAAAGTACTACATGTTACTCCCTTCTTACTTCTGCAGACTCTCCTATGTATACATAGTCTACAACCGATCCCATCGGCACATTAACATTTATAATCCTCCTCGACACACTGCGTATTACTCATTAGTCACTTTCCTTTTTAATTTGATTTGCTAGAACATGAAATTCTCTTCCCCTCAATATCAGAAACTGCCATACTACGACGAATATTCAATAAAGAATTATCAGTATATTTACAGGCATAATTTAACAGGCAAAACTTTGGTTTTACCATCTTTATTAGTTTTGTGTCGTGTAAACGTGGTACAAGTTTCAGGGTCATCTCTCCCGGTTCCTGTCTGTGAGTGGTATGCAAGTCGAAAAATGTTCAGTACCGCCTACGGGTATAATGGGGGTGACGTTCGACGAACAAAATGCTGCTTTGAAATTCTACTTTAGTCTCAAAAAATCTTATTCCTGAGAGCAAACAGCCAAGCTCTGCATCGAAACTTCCGTCATCGCAGAAAGTTTGCAAACGTCACATTTTCATGTAATAAGCTAGTGCAGTATCATATTAATGAGGTACGGTATAACGAAAATGTCGCAGAACATCTTGCAGACATCAAAATCATTCTATAGTCCGGATTTTGCTCCATATTATTTTTTACAACCCCTAAAAGCAGAAGAAACACCTTCGCGAGAGACGTTTCCATCTTCAGAAGCAGTCATGTTGGCTGTGGAGAAGGATTCGAAACAACTATTAGAAAGTAGTTTTCAACCTAAAGTCACATTTATACGGTTACCTGTTGTCAAATAATCAATTGTTCTCTATTTATTTTAATTTATTTTATGTCGTTAATATTTTTTCTCGTTTTTTTAATATCTAGTATATATTATACTTAAATCGTTAAATCTAGAGTAAATCAAAATACATTATAAATAATAATTGTATTATGATGATCTTGAAGAAGATTTCCGGGCTGTAGGCCGTGGTCTCGAGGTTTGAAGTTCCCCGACGTTTCGCCAGAGACTGCGTCTGGCATCTTCAAGGGTTGTCTTGAGACTGGCAATCATCAAATCATTGACAGATCGAGCCAAGAAACTTTGTCATCCTGATTTATTAAAAACGGAACTTCAACACCTCCATACGGTATTCACAGCCAATGGATACACTAGGAAAGACATCAACCGAGCCAATCATCCCAGACGATACAACAGCAACAGTAGCAAGGAATCAGAAGAAAAAACTTCAACCAGGGCATTTTTTACCGTTCATTAAGAATGTAACGGACCGCATTGGAAAACTACTAAGGAAAGAAGACATAAAGACAATATACAGGCCGAGCATGAAAAACAAGAACCTTCTCAGACCTATAGAGGATCAATTCCATCCCAACAGACAGCAGGCATATACAGGATACCATGCAGTTGTGGAAAAGTGTATACAGGCACCACCAAACGCAGCATCGCAACCAGACTTAAGGAGCATGAAATATACAGTCGTCTTAAACAAATGGATAAGTCGGCAGTAGCAGAACACTCTTTACTCGATGGCCACAGAGTACAATACCAGAATACAGACATATTATCTAACTGCACACACTATTTTACCCGTCTACAACGAGAAGTCATCGAAATATTCAAACATAAAAACAGTTTCAATAGAAAAGAAGAATCATTAAAAGTCAACAAAATATGGATACCGGTTCTAAAAAACGCAGAATGCAAACCTCTGCAAGAACAGTATATTAGACCATCAAACAGCAACCTCATTGGAGCAATGGAAGTCCCTACCGCTGACCAATCAGAAGGCAGAAATAACCTACGCACACATCGCGGCGAACGGCATAAATAGGACAGACAGTGGACAAATTGCAATAGGAGTTATATGCTCCTAGGCAGTAACCTCAGACGTTTATCTAAAATGCTAACTACCATCACGTTCAGTAGATGAGATCAAGATGGAAATCACCGGTATCCTGAGGCACCTGTGGTATGATTGTGATTGTGATTGAAATTGACAGTCCCAAGACAACCCTTGAGGATGCCATACATAGTCTCTGGCGAAACAACGGGGAACTTCAAGCCTCGAAACCACGGCCTACAGCCCGGAAATCTTCTTCAAGATCATCATAGCAATTCCGGCCGTGAAAGCCTAAGCCAATACAATAATTGTATTGTGTAGCCTAAGTCAATACAATAATTGTATTGTGTGTGTGTGTATATATATATATATATATATGTCCACAGCTGTGGTCTCGAGGTAGCGTTCTGCCTTGTCACGCAGCGGGCCCGGGTTCGATCCCCGGTCGGGGCAGTTTTTCTGGGTGAGGTTTTTATCAGGGTTTTTTCCTCACGTGTAAGAAAAATGTCTTACAAATGTCATATGGCATCATCATCATCATCCTTATCCTTATTATCATCACCATCATCATCATCCTTCACGGATGTGGAAAGCAACGGGAAGCTACCACACCTATAATTCCCTAGTAAAGCTGCAAGCATAGCATGAAAATGTTATGATTGCAGGGAAAGACCTGCCCTCGGGTAGAATTACTATGGATGATGTATATATATATATATATATATATATATATATATAACATGTAATCATTTATGTGTATTTTATTTTAGATGTAAGACTATTTTTTTTAACCTGGTTGAGTAGTAGACTAGGCCTTAAGGCCTTAACTCTGCCAGGTAAAATAAAGCTATTATTATTATTATTAATTATTATTATTAATTATTATTATTATTATTATTATCATTATTATCATCATCATGTCTTTACAGATTGGCAAGAACGATTGCACAAGTGACCAAGGAAGACCACTTAAAAAGGATCATCAAAATTCTAAGGACGAGTGAAGGTAATGTTGCTAAAAAGATAAGTTAAATCTTTATTGAACACTTCTTGTATAAAATTATTCAAAGTAGATGGAAAAAATATTTAATAACAAACTTAAACGCCTCAAGTTTTTTTTTACAAATAACATCGTTCTGCATCTTAAAATTTGTTTATTTATTTTTGTTTTAATCTGATGGGTGATTCTAAACGGATTGTCGTGCTAAATACGAAAATGATCTCCATTTTCTCCCCTCACGTCAGGTTTTCAAAATATTCATGAATAACTGGAAATGAAATTATAGCTTTGTGAAACGTAATAAAAAAATACTTTCATCAAGAATTTTGTGTGAAGAACTAGTCAGAATTGATTTGCCATTAATTAATCATTACTTAATGATAGTAATTATAAACACATTGATAACCTTAGCCCAATATTGCATTTCAAATATTCTCCTCTTTGACCTTCTCGTATGCTGTTCAGAGCAGTCCATTTTAATATCTAGCAATATTCAGACATTATGTTAATACCCACTTCCCTTGATACCTCATTTCCATATTTTTTTATATCCTGGTGAAATCTTTCACCCTGTTCCTCATATGAATCTCCTAAATTATCATAAGTAATGCCACGAGTGATTTCCAAATTATCGATAAATTCACGACTCACGAATTGAGGAGAATTTGGAAATCAGGAATGGCATTTAACGAAGAAAATTAAGCTGTTTACTCACAAATCATTATTTAAATATAGTTATTTTAAAATATTTATATATTTAATGTAAACGGCGATGTTTGAAAACAATTGAGAAATGATTGGTACGCATCATTTGCTTCTTTTGTTCGTCACTGCAACCAGATCATATTATTTATTGCCAAAGGAACGCGATATTGTAAGAATGCACTCTAGTGTAGAAAAAATGAAACACGTCAAACTGTATATTAATTCATTTCTGATGTCCTATGATTTAAGTATGAAAGTTATATTTTTTCTGGGAAAAAATACATTTAAGAAAGTGCAAACAGTGGTTTCTTTTTTTGGTGGTATAATCAATTGCTACAAATGTTTTTATATTAACTCCCGCATACGGTATGTGTTGACATTCATGCACTATATACACAAACTGGAAGCCGTATTTCTTGGAGAGTCAGTCACTGCAAAATAATGCTATGACCTATTCAGAATGTTAAAAAGGAGGTGTTTTCTTTATTATGATAAACTTTAGTTGGTAAATTCTAGGCGAAACACGACTGTGAAAAAAATCATTGTAACGCGATTGGTCATTGACTCCCATTTGGGGAATGAGTTAAATAGTCATAAGTAATGCCACGAGTGATTTCCATATTATCAATAAATTAACGACTCACGAAGTGAGGAGTGAATTCATCATCATCATCATCATCGTCATCATCAACAACAATCACGGATTAAGTCCATGTGGCTTGTTCCGGTCTCATAGATTCTCATTCAAAAGTTGGATCCATCTCTTCTTCGGTCTACCAATATTCCTGCGTCCTTTTCGTTTGTATGTAAGTATAATTTTGGGAATGCGATCATCTTCCATTCTTTGAACATGTTCTTTCCATTTTTTTATCTAGAGAATTTGGAAATCAAGAGTGGCATTTGTTAGGACTATTTAACGAATAAAATTAAGCTGTTTACTCACAAATCATTATTTAACTATAGTTATTTTAAAATATGTATATATTTAATGTAAACGGCGATGTTTGAAAACAACCACATCATAATATTATTTATTGCCAAAGGATCGCAATGTTGTGGAGAAATTTATAACAAACTTTATAGATGTCCTATGATGTAAATATGTTATATTTTTCTGCGATGTCATTTCCTGGAAAATAATTAATTTAAGAAAGTGCAAACAGTGGTTTCTTTTTTTTTTTTTTTGTATAATCAATTGTTATGAATGCTTTTATATTATCTCTCGCATGCGCTTTCAGCTGACATTCATGCACTATATATACAATCTGGTAGCCGTATTTCTTGGAGGGTCAGTCACTGCAAAATAATGCTACGACCTATTCAGAATGTTAAAAAGGAGGTGCTTTCTTTTTATGATAAACTTTAGTTGGTAAATTCTAGGCGAAACACGACTGTCATTGGTTGTAAATAAAAATCATTGAAATGTGATTGGTCATTGGCTCCCATTTGGGGCATGAATCAAAAAGTCAGGGAAATGATTTAGATAGGAATAAAGAAAATGTACTTTGACACTCATGTTGCAACCAATCTGTTTGAAAAATTGTAGCATCACTTTCTCCATGTTAACATAATTTTGTTTTGTTTTTTTTTATTTCCAAGGAAATTAAAAACAACAATTCTGAAAACATTGCAGGCATACTTCACTTCTCGACCCATAGTATTCTCGAACTGACTATCCATCAACAATTTTCGAATTTGTGGCCAATGAATACACCAGTTTTAATGTTTTCATAGGATACCGAAGGAAATTAGCACAACGGTATTTAAAGCACTCACTGTCTTTATCTAGAGTTTCATAAATTGTTTAATTAAACCTAATTTTATATGGAGATGTGGCAACAATACTTTTGGGAGATCAATAAGAGGTTAATTTCTTATATTTCTTATATTCTTTTGGCCTTAACTCTGCCAGGTAAAATAAAGCTATTATTATTATTATTATTATTATTATTATTATTATTATTATTATTATTATTATTAATTAGTCGTACGTGGCCACTGTTCCCTCTCCCAGTATTGTGTACTATCCCATTCACATAAGAAACAAGGGTATTTTGTGAAATCAGCTTGCTGATCAAATAATAGTCCAATAATCTTGAAATTTGCACAGATCAGTCATATATGGTTTTGGTACTGCAGTTTTTGTAACAACAACTTTACATTTTCAAATATCTCCTTTAAAACAAAAGAGTGGGCCACAGGAATGTTTCCATTATGAAGCAAAACACATTTAAGACTTTTTGAGAAGGACCTGTGAAGAACCTCCACTCTTTGGAATTATAGTTGTGTTATAAATTTTAAGAAGATTCAGTTTCAGTGCTGCTGGATGCAGATGGCAATGTATCTAATTCAGGGTGTAAGGGAACAGAAATATCAGGACCATGAGGTACGGGCCGAGTAGCAGAAGGAATGTCAAGATATACAACATCTTTCTTCTTTTTAGCATTATATCTTGCTACTTTGACTGCGAAAAAATAACATCTTCTTCATGATTTGTAGGTTCCCTCCAAATCCTCAACTCAACATCTACGACAAACTTTGTAAGGGCACCACGATTTATCCTGGTCTCCTAACTTAATGTCAAAGTATTGAAAGTATAAACATAATGTAAAATATAAACACAATAATAATAATAATAATAATAATAATAATAATAATAATAATAATAATAATAATAATAATAATTAGTATTATTATTATTATTATTATTATTATTATTATTATTATTATTATTATTATTATTATTATTATTATTATTACAAAAAAAGGACTACGGATATGGGATGAAAACATAAAAAAAGTAATTGATGATAAACGTGAAGCATACAAAAAATTTCTGTCTACAAAAAAAGATGAAGATAAAGTAGAGTATCATAGGAAGAGAGCCATAGCTAAAATTGAAGTTCGCAAAAAACATAGACAAAGCTGGGAACAATTTGTCTCATTTTTGGAAAATGATATCACTAGGCCTCAACCAAAAATATATAAAGTTTTAAAAAATTTAAATAATGATTCAAGAGAAAATGCACATTTAAATTGTATATCTAAAGAATCTTGGCTTACCTACTTTCATCATTTATGGACACAAAAGGATGATTTATTACAAATACCAATCTCTAATAACACTGCTTTGGAACAAATTTCTATAGATGAATTAACTGATGTTGTTAAATCATTAAAAAGTAACAAAGCTCCCGGAGAAGACCATATTAATCAAGAATTACTTAAATTTTCAACTAAAAATTTTTTAGACAGATTTCTTATTCTCCTTAATATGATATGGGAAGGACAAGAACCACCACAAAGCTGGAACAAATCCATTGTAATACCAATCTTCAAAAAAGGAAGTCGCCAAATCAAAGATAACGATCGTGGAATTAGCTTGTTGAACTCTGGATATAAAATTTATGCTAATATAGTTAAGAATAAATTGAGGAAAATTTATGCAAAAAAAATTGAAGAAGAGCAGAATGGATTCAGAAAGGGTAGATCTTGTACAGATGGATTCTTTACTCTAAAACTACTATTAGAAAAGCACAAGGAATTCAATATAGAAACTCATATCGCCTTCGTTGACTTCATAAAGGCTTTTGACAAAGTAGACAGAAATATATTACTACAAATTTTAGCTGATGATAACGTTCCACAACAATATATTACTAATATCTTCAACATCTATAAAGATAATGAAATCTCTGTTAAACAAGATGGCAAATTATCTTCTTGGGAAAAGATCAACACTGGAGTAAGACAGGGATGTGGACTTTCACCGGTGCTTTTCATTATATACATGAATAAATTAATAAATGAATGGAGGAAAACACAACGAGGATATATACCCATCAATAGGAACCTCAAACTCGATGCTATTCTTTTTGCAGACGATTTAGCTCTTCTGGCACTTTCCGAAAATGATCTGCAACGATCAATTTATAATTTACAAAAAATAGGTGCCAAATTTAATATGGAAATATCAATTAACAAAACTAAAACTATGGCATTTCATGGGAAGGACCCCATACAAAGTAAAATCTGTCTCCAGAATAAAATTTTAGAGAGATCTAATCAATTTAAATATCTTGGATATTATCTCTCTATCTGGGATGAAAAGGATATCCCTGAAAAAGTTACTAGTTATAATAAAAGTTTAGGAATTATTAATCAAGTTATGAAACCATCCCTTGTACAAAAAAACACCAGATTACGTTTATATAACACTTTGGCTAGACCAGTGTTGATCTATGGTAGTGAAGCATGGACACTAAGAAAACAACATGAAAGCAGAATAACGGCTTGTGAAATGAGATTCATGCGCAGAACAGCGGGTTACACCAGATGGGATCGGAAAAGGAACACCGATATCTTAAAAGAATTGAAGACTACGCCAATTTTGGAATATATTAAACAGTACCAACTAAATTGGAAACACCATCTTGAAAGAATGAGTTCAAATCGGATCCCCAAAGCTGTTTATAATTATATACCAAGAGGACGAAGATCACTGGGCCGTCCTATGAAACGCTGGAGGGAAAATTTTCTATAGGATCGTAACAGGCCTTGGCCTAATACTTGGAAGGAAGAAGAAGATTATTACAATTACAATTAGTATTATTATATTATTATTATTATTATTATTTCACATTTTAAGTAATAAAATTGAAATTATAAACCATTGGGCCTTTCTAAGAAACGATAAGCACACTATTATATTACTACAGTACGCACATTACGAAAAATATTCAAAACATAACATTTTGAATTGTAAAAAATTCTGACGTGGTACACAAAAACGGATTTCATTTTTACAATCAGTGTGAAGTTATGATTCAGAAATGCTCATTTATTTCGAAAAAAACAAAATCCGTGCAGAACAGTGTAATCATTTATTTCCCATTATTTTGATTAATAGTAATTACTTTCTTTAATAATACTTTTTTCTTTCTACTTCCTTCTATTTTTATATGAATTAGATAACGACTGTTGTAGGCCTTCATCTTACTTTATCTCTATTTATTTTTATTTTAATTATGATTAAGAGTAAAATAACTACCTCTTTTATTTTTTTACACTTTAAGCAAATTTTCATGTAGTATCTAATGCTATGTTGTAATGCAAAAATGTTTGTAATGGGTAAGTTTTAATTTAACCTACACAGCTGCTCAGAAACCTCGAGCGCTAGAAACATTCAATGTGACATCTTCCGCGCTATGCATCCGAAACTTCGTTCATGTGGCTGCGCATATTAAGTAGCTTAAATTCGTTTAGTTGCTTCATTAGTCTGAAATATGTTACAGATGAGCCTGGATAGTGTAGCCTGAGGCTCAGAAGAATGTAAGATTTGTACGAATTGAATAAATATATATAAAGTGAGTGTATT
Organism: Diploptera punctata; assembly: GCA_030220185.1. Lineage (NCBI taxonomy): Eukaryota > Metazoa > Arthropoda > Insecta > Blattodea > Blaberidae > Diploptera > Diploptera punctata. The sequence goes on along the minus strand of JASPKZ010008678.1, from coordinate 32,846 downwards.
TTAATTGCAATGTAAATTAGTTTCATTATATATTTATGTATGTATGTGTTGTATTTTATATTGTTGTTTATGTACAGATTGTAATCTGGACACGTCCTAAGGCTTCTATGATTCTCTAATGGTTGTTAAGATAAATAAAAAAAATATTTAAAAAATGTATTCACGGGAGATTTAACACAACATATCTGCATATTAATTCCTTCCGCCCAGCTGAGTTATCTTGAAGAAATTCTTCTGTACCAACAAGATAACCATGCTGTTCACCATGCTCGTCGGGTTCTAAATTGTTTCGGGGGAGGCGTTGATATCCATACCTTGGATCACCCTCCGATGTCACCTGATATGAACCCGACATAACACATGTTGGCGAGAGTGAAGGCAACTTTATACTCCAATTTGCTGAGATCATACCGTAGCCTGGACTAATTGTGGAATAGAGTTATTAATGCAATGGATGAAGAACTTTTCCAGAATTTCGTTGACTTCATGCCGTGGCGAATGCGTGCTGGAACAGACGCATGCGATATGTGGACGATTTATTAGTTCCACAGTTTTAAAATCTACTTATTTTTTATATTTTTCGTGTTTCAGCTCCAAATTTGACATTTATTTTATATTAACAAATTCCAAATTTCTTAATTGTCCCCAGTGTACGTCAAAAAGCAATTTCACGTAACCTATAGATTTTTGTCTTTAAAAAGACAAACAAATGCAAATAGGAAAGGCAAACAAAAAACATGTTTGTGTGATAGTGCGTTTCCTAAATTTCGGCATTGCCAACCTAAATAACTATACTATAATGTTACATATTACCTATCTCGTGCGGGAAGTAAAACCACTGCTCTTTATTGTATACTACCTACAATGTATATGCAAAAATATATCCTAAAGGTAATGTTAATATACATTATACGAAACAAATCACTGCATTTTAAATGAGCTGAACTTTATTTGAAACAATATAAAACAATAAATTTGTACTTGCTGCCATTTTATATCTCATTGATGTCACGCCTACTGCAGTCATAACTAAATTATTTTCGGCATTTACCGTATAAACATTGGCCACGCTGGTAACGTTAGTCAGTTGTTTGTAACAAACGTAAATATTTCCAACAACGATGCTATTATTTTACTAATATATATTATTTTGAATTCACCATTGAATCGCAATCGCTCGGTTTTTTAATCATATCCTCGCTTCTGTAAAAACCACTTCCCAATCTCGCATTGTAATATACTATTTATAGAAGCCTAAATATGAAGCGAGTACTCTAGCACTGAGTTAAATACTACGCCGTCGTAGCGTCACCAAAAGGTGTACCTTAAAAAGACAGCTGAACAATACAGTATCGTGTCATGTACGGTGTAAAATAATTCGTATTCTCATGAACCGTATACTAACATTTTTGTATTTTAACGATCAAGAGTTCGCTCAATCTTTTTTAGCAGCTGTTTACGTTATCATTGTTGAGTCGAATATAAAGCCATGTGGTATTAATTCTACCAAGTCAAGTGAATAAATTAAAATAATCAATTAATTGCAATTTAAAAATTCATAAAGTTTGTAAAGAAACACTCCTAAAGTTTTATAAAGTTTTAGCTATTCCTGTTCTGTTGTATGGCTCGGAATGTTGGACTCTCACCAAAAGTTTAATAAAAAGACTGGAAGCAGCCGAGATTAAATTCCTACGATAGGCCTATGTGACAGGGTATGCTCTTTTGGACAAACGGAAGAGGGAAGATCTTCGTGAGGAATTACAAATAACTAGTGTGATAACAAAAATATGAGAATATAGGAATAAATGGTTTCAACATATTAGTAGAATGAGTGAAGAGAGGATACGTTATATGATGTTAAATTACAAGACACAAGGACATAGAAGTCGTGGTCAGCCATTTAAAAAGATGGAGCGAGCAACTATAATAAGGAGCCGGAACTGATCAGAAATTGTCTAAACCGTGACGGTAGATGATGATTTAAAAATTCATTAATTTAATATGATTAAAAATTAAATTAATAATTTATTACAGTGAACACACATCCAGTACTGTAGTCTAAATGGATGTGTATTGTGATGTATGATTACGCTGAGCAACAAAAAATAAACTTCTTTGTCTAAAAAAGAAACTTTTTAGTCTAAAGTAGAAACTTTTTTGTCTAAAAAAGAAACTTTTTTTCTAAAAAAGAAACTTTTTTCTAAAAAATAAACTTTTTTTTCTAAAAAAGAAACTTTTTTTTCTAAAAAAGAAACTTTTTTTTTCTAAAAAAGAAACTTTTTTTTTTCTAAAAAAGAAACTTTTTTTTCTAAAAAAGAAACTTTTTTTTCTAAAAAAGAAACAATATGTGGTTCTGATAGTATTTTCTCTCCTGAATTCAAATATGATATCGGTTTTACTCCATCACGCAAGGTTTCCGATAGAGAGGAATTTATAATTTCAAACACTTTAATATTTTCTACATTCGTAACTACACAATATTCGAACATTCGGACTCACCTAGAAAGTAAGAAATGACGATTTTCTGCTAGATTTCGCCTGTGGAGCATCCCTCTTGTTGGTCCAACAATAATCGGCCAGCATATTAGGATTCCATTTGCCTTGATATTTCTTTTCCATAGCTGAAATCATTTGAGTTACCTCATTTGGTTTTATTTTATAATGGACAAATGGACGAAAAACTTTATTAAAAAACAATTACTTAAATCCATTAATTGAAATTGAAATAAAAAACTGTGGGTGATGGAGAAATTCCGAATACATATTTGAAAACACGATAAAAACTGCATTAATTACAACTATTGGTACTCATGAGACAAAAATCATGTTGACCAGTGTAATCCATCTTCCCACAAAGCAAATAATATAAAATATTTGTGACTTATTTAAAAGTTTATGTCATGCAATATATTGAAGTATATTAAAATACTTGATAATTAAAAAAAAAATGACAATGCAATATAACAAGTTCTTATTTAAAAATAGGCTATGTCAACAAGTTTAATTACGGGGTGGGCGACCTTGCTTATAAATACACCAATTTTGTTGTTACATGATTTTAAATGCTTGTAAATTAGACAGGCGTTCCTTTGAAATGTAATATTTTTGTGGTATCTATAATAATTATCATAAGTAATGCCACGAGTGATTTCCAAATTATCGATAAATTCACGACTCACGAAGTGAGGAGTGAATTTATCTAGAGAATTTGGAAATCAAGAGTGGCATTTGTTAGGACTATTTAACGAATAAAATTAAGCTGTTTACTCACAAATCATTATTTAACTATAGTTATTTTAAAATATTTATATATTTAATGTAAACGGCGATGTTTGAAAACAAATGAGAAACGATAGGTACGCTTCTACTGCTTCTTTTGTTTATCACTGCAACCAGATCATACTATTTATTGCCAAAGGAACGCAATATTGTAAGGAGGAGCTTTCTTTAATATGGTAATTATAACACTGATAAATATTTCGTGAAACACGACTCTGATTGGTTGTAAAAACAGAAATCATTGAAATGTGATTGGTCATTGACTCCCATTTGGGGCATGAGTTAAATAGTCATATTAAATTATTGCATTATAAAGTATCGAAAAAATATCGAGACAATGTAATAATAATATTGAAATCCTGTTTTTTTTATTCAGAGCTTAAGGACTAAACGAAACAACTTTATTAGCTTACCTTCAACTCTTCCCAAATATTTTCTTCACTCTGGCTTCTTCTTCCACACTCTTTTGCATGAATTTCATTACTACTTCTTCTATTTCTATTGCCCTTGAAGATTCCTTATTAGCACTTTTTTTTAAATCATGACTTATCCGAAGAGTATGATCAATTCTAAATTTTTCCCCCTCTTTGTTTGAATGTGTCCACCGATGTGGTCTCGAGGTAGCGTGCTGCCTTGTCACGCTGCGGGCCCGGGTTCTCGATTACCGGTCGGGACAGGCTCCTCGGTGAGGTTTTTTCCGGGTTTTTCCTCACCTGTAAGACAAATGTCAGGAAGCTTAGGGCCCAACGGTCCCCGAAAATCATCCGGCCATCATCATCATCATCATCATCACCATCCTTATCATTATCATCATCATCATCATCATCATCATCCTTCACCGGTGTGGAAAGCAACGGGAAGCTACCACACCTATAATTCCGTAGTAAAGCTGCAAAGCATAGCATGAAAATGCTATGACTGCAGTGAAAGACCTGCCCTCGGGCAGAATTACTATGGATGGATTATTTGAATGCAAATAACAAGTTCTTCGTTCATTGATTTAATAAAAGCAGTCGACGTTAGATAAACTACAGCCTATTTGGAGAAAAAATCTGTGAAGCAATGTTTTAATCTTTATCCTCTTCGGAAACTTGGTGTTGGTAAAACTGTTATATTAAATTACCGTAATTTTCGAATAAGATTATAATGATTGTTTCATTGATACCACTTTTTTCTTTCTCTAAATAGACCGACCCTATCTTCAAGATGCTCTAACTGAAATGTGATATTACAATTACATTAGTTGATATCGGCCATTTTTACTATTAATAGTTAGTAAATAGGCCTTATTGTTGAAATAGTAAAATATGAATAAAATTGTAAAGTAGTCACCTTATAGGTCCGCCTCCTCAACTTAAAAACTGTTCTAACACTCTGGGCCTTTTAAGTGAAATCGATAACAACCTGATTTTGAATGAGAACGTACCCAGTTGACACAATCCTCTATACAGAATAATCACAACCAAGTCAGTGCTTCAACAAAGATCAACAAATACAGACCTATTTCATTCTGCTGATGATGGGACTAGTCCGAGAAAAGCCAACATTTTAAGTTGAGGAGACGGACCTATAAGATGACTATTTTACAATTTTATTCATATTTTACTATTGTGGCTTAATACCTCAACGGAATCCTATCATGAATTTCATTAGTATTGACTAATTTTTGAAGTTATTTACCACCATTTTCAGTTGAGAATAATTAGAGTATACAACCGATAGATTTCGTTACCTCTTGAATAATGAGATATGAAAAATTAAGAACCCAGCTATAGTCCCTACATTAACAATTAAAATCATATCGTGCTTTAAATATTTGGTCATCCTTACATTATTTATGACGTATTGATTTGAGTGGCGGACAAGGCCTTAAGACCTCAACTCTGCCAGGTAAAATAAAGCTATTATTATTATTATTATTATTATTATTATTATTATTATTATTATTATTATTATTATTAATATTATTATTAATATTATTATTAATATTATTAATATTATTAATATTATTATTATTAATAATATTATTATTATTATTATTATTATTATTATTATTATTATTATTAATATTATTATTATTATTATTATTAGTATATTTGCACATGTACTCATTTATTTCTGCAGTTCAATGTCTTAATGATGTTACTAAATGATAGTTAATTATAAAATGGCTGGTGATAATGAAATTCCAACATATCAACTCGTAATTATCAATGAGGTGGATATTTTGACTCACCTCATATTTCTTGATTTTTATGCAGACCGGTTTCGTCGCTTTTCTGCGACATTTTCGATGCATTCCAACTGAGTTTAAATATATCGAAAATGTCGAAGAAAAGAGTTGGAATGCATAGAAAATATTGCAGAAAAGCGACGAAACCGATCTGCATAAAAATCAAGAAATATGAGGCAAGTCAAAATACGCAACTCATTAATATAATTGAGAGAAACCTCAGTGTTATTTCCTACATATATTTAACATCAACTCGTATTAATGGGTGAGGAAACCCACTTATTAATTTGCATAAATTTAATTTTAAAATGAATAAACTAGATTGTCTTATTGCATCCAGTGTCTTCACTTCTTTTGTAACTCCTCTTCACAGCTGCATTAAGTACGCCGTGTATCCGTTTCCTCCTACACATACCGTCAGTACTCGCATACATAATATATGGGGTACAAGTGTCATACTTTTCACAGACATCGGGGACGGTCTACATAATCAAAAATGTTCATACAACATAGCGTCAAAACTCGATAGTTTTCCCAGAATAAAAATATGTACTTTATTTGTGACTAGCTAATACCTGGCGTGCGCTGCTACGCCTAAATAAATGAAAATTAATGTGTTTTTATGTTTAGTTGAATACGTAAAAGAAGAAATAATTATAAATTTATATTTTTAGATACCCCTTGCTGATTACCCGGCCTTACCCAAGAATCTACTTATCCCGATCTTCTTGACATAAATGAGCTGAAATACGAAAATTAATGTATTTTATATTTAGTTAAATAAGTAAAGGGAAAAATTTATATCATAATTATTTTTAGATATCCCGTGCTGTTTACCCGGCGTTATCCGTGAATCTACTCATCCGATCTTCTTAGCATACATGAGCTGAAATACAAAAATGAATCAACTTCTTATGATTATATTTTTATTATAGATTTCGTACATCTCAATGATGGATAAATCATATTTGAAGAGAAAAATTATACGCTCAGACCGGGACTTGAACCCAGGACCCTTGGTTCTCTAGACCAAGTGCTCTACCAACTGAGCTATCTGAGCAAGTACCGATCTAAACGCAAATCTTTCTCTATATACATTGTAATTCCCATCCACCAAATGCTCTGAAGCCATGCTTCTATTTGCAAATGGCGGCTCCTTTATTAAGAAGACATATTTGGGAATTATACATTACAGCCAGTACGGCTTTTTTTTCATGTTTTTATTATAGATTTCGTACATCTCAATGATGGATAAATCATATTTGAAGAGAAAAATTATACGCTCAGACCGGGACTTGAACCCAGGACCCTTGGTTCTCTAGACCAAGTGCTCTACCAACTGAGCTATCTGAGCAAGTACCGATCTAAACGCAATGTAATGTATAATTCCCAAATATGTCTTCTTAATAAAGGAGCCGCCATTTGCAAATAGAAGCATGGCTTCAGAGCATTTGGTGGATGGGAATTACAATGTATATAGAGAAAGATTTGCGTTTAGATCGGTACTTGCTCAGATAGCTCAGTTGGTAGAGCACTTGGTCTAGAGAACCAAGGGTCCTGGGTTCAAGTCCCGGTCTGAGCGTATAATTTTTCTCTTCAAATATGATTCTTATGATTAGTTGAATAAGTAAAATGAAAAATAAATATAAATATATATCGTTATTATTTTAAGATTGCCTGTGCTGATTACCCGGTGTTACCCGGGAATCTACTTATCTTTAATCCTCTTGGCATAAATGAGCTAAAAGACAAAATTCGTTATTGTGAGTTATCCGAAAGACATAAACAAGTGCTGCCGGGTACTTTTTTGTAGAGCTTTTTGAGATATTCAATTCTGTGCACATTAATGTTGTGTATTTGTTATGGTTTAGGTAGCGTAAGCCATTTAAACGTCCAAAGAGTTACTTTTTTCACGTTTTGCACTACAAAGAGCGATTTTATGGGTGTAGGAGTTGAGTATCACAGCTGTCGTATAGCCTATGTTCATCGGGAATCTCCAGAACTTTTTGCAAAAAGCCCCATCACAATCGGATCAACGGTATGGCCGCGAATAAAGTACGTACAAACAAACCAACAAACAAACAAACATTCATTTTTATATATTAGATATGCTGCTTGTAGCGTTAGTAAAAATACGAGAACACTTGAGTTGGTAATTGTACCTACCATGGAATTAATATTAGTTCTAAAAATGCTTGTGTTATTTATGCCATTTTCATTAAATTAAATAATAATGCATATTTACATTTGCTGATAATGAGGAATGCGAAATATGGCAACATGTTCAGCAAGGTTGAAAAACAGCTGAGTACAAGCCATGTTACTCGTACGTATAAATCAGGTGACTCAAACTCCTTGTCCCGAGTCAGCTGTACAGAGTAAATACCCTCTTCTCCCACCAGCAACGTTGCTAAATGCTATTACAAACTTAAATAATTAATTAAAAGTGAGGACCTTTTATTCTCTACTAGCTAATACCCGGCATTGGTCTACACCTAAATAAATGATAGTGTTTTTGCATTTAGTTGATAAAGTAGAAGGAAAAATAAGATTCTTGTAGGAAAACCAGAGGGAAAACGCCCAGTTGGTAGATCAAGAATGAAGTGGGAGAATTACATTAACTATGATATGAAGGAAATGGATTATACTGGGAATGAATGGAAAACAGTAGCTCAGGATAGGGATGTGTGTAGAGCTTATGTTCGCGCGGCTATAAACCTGCTGGTTCGATAGTGCCAGTCAGTTAGTTAATTATTTATATCGATATTTTATATACCCCGTGCTGATTACCCGCTTTTTCCCGTGAATCTGTGCATCCCGATATACTTGACATAAATGAGCTGAAAGATAAAATTCGTTATTTTGAGTTATCCATAAAGGAATACCCGCCGTGTGCTGCTATACTTGCCCGGAAATCCACTTATCCCGATCTTATTGTCATCAATGAAAGACAAAAATGATTATTGTGAGTTATCTTTAAAAGATAAACATATGCTGTCGCGGACGTTTTTGTAGAGTTTTTTTGAGATGTTCAATTCTGTGTACATTAACTTTGTGTGACTTTTTATAGTTTAGGCACCGAAAGCCATTTAATGGTAAAGAAAGGGACTTTTTCTTACGTTTTTCACTACAAAGGGTATTTTTAAGGGTGTAGGAGTTGAGTATATCAACTCTCTTATAGCCTATGTTCATCCCGGCAATCTCCTGAACATTTTGCAAAAATTCCCATCACAATCGGATCAACGGTATGGCCGCGCATAAAGTACGAACAAACAAACATACAAAAAAATTACTTTTTATATATTAGATGGCATTAGTGATCATCAGTTGAATAAAGGCATTTACATCCCTTACACTCTGTATAAACAAAATGTTATTGTACACTACAATTTAGTGAGCAGTGAAAAAAGACTTGAAGAGACGTATGTCGATTATTCTAGAAAAGAAAAGAGAACTAATAGAAGAACTAGATCAAGGAAAAATTGTTAATGATGTAGGAATAACGTTAATTGTTGATATATCAACTACGTTACTGGAATTTTAACAAGGGTAATATTGTAAATATTTTGATGAGCAGCAATTTAAGAGACGACCCGAATGGCTTGAATTATAAATAGCTCATAAGTTATAATCCAGCTTGAATGGCTTGAATTATAAATAGCACGTAAGTTATAATCCAGCGATTGATCAGGGTTTCTAAGCAGAGAGATCATGTTCTATCCATTGATGAAAGCAAAAGTAATGGTATATTACGATGCGAGGTTGGGAAGCGGTTTTTACAGAATTCAGGAAAATGCTTAAAAACCAAGCGATAGCGAGGTTTTTAATTTCCGAGATTCTGTAAAACACTTCACAAACGTGCTTGTACAGTATTTCTTGCGCGATGGTGTTTTCAAAATTATAGTAAAATAATATCCTTCTTGGAAATATTTGCGTTCATTATAAACAATTGAATAACGTTAACAGTGTGGGCAATGTTTATTAGTTGAAACAACAGGAGGCCTTGAGACCAATTAGTGATAAAATAACAGGAGACCGTGAGACCAATGAGTGTTAAAATGGCGGCAAGCACGTATTTATTGTTTTATATTGTTTCAAATAGAGTTGAGATAATTTAAAATGCAGTGATTTATTTCCTATAATGTATATTAACACTACCTTTTGGATATTTTTTGTATATACATTGTATATAGTATACCTAGAGGGCAGTGGTTTTACTTCCCATAGTTCAGAATATAATTTGATTAATAGGGTAAAATTGGATTCCTCGAAAGTTGGAACTAAAGAATGGCAGAATAAATAAAATAGCAATTGAACGCGGTTTGTAATATGTAATATTACAGTATAGTTATTTTATTACAGTATAGTTATTTAGGTTAGCAACTCCGAAATGTAAGAAGTTGATTTTTCAATCGTGGTCGCCGTTCTGTAAATACGACAAAATGCACTACCGCGCAAGAAAACAATTGAGAACTGGCGGAGATTAAATGTTTCAAACGACTGAAGGTTGGTTAAACAGATGGAAAAACAGATACGAAGTAATGCCATTAGGAATTACTGGTGAAAATAAATTCGCCAACAAGAAGGAGCTATTTACTTTCAATTGTATTCATAGATATAATGCACAAGGATAATTATATGACAGAGAATGCTTTTTTAAATTTTGTTGCAATGAGACGGGTCTGTATTTAACAATTTTGCCTTCAACTACTCTTGAATAATACTTGAAACAGCAATTCTCTTGAAAAAAAAACTGAAAGATCGATTAACGGTTGAAATTCGCCTGGAGGATTGAAGGTACCATTTACGCTTACAGGAAACTCGCAGAAACCAAAAGTATATTCTGTATTTAATAATTTTGCCTGCAACTACTCTTGAATAAAAAATCATCATCATCATCATCATCACTCCTAGGCAATTGCCCGTTCCGACTTCATAATGCATCAGCCCAACGTCTTCTAGGTCTTCCAACTGAATAAAAAATGAAACAGCAATTCTTTGGCTAAAAAAATGAAAGATCGATTAACGGTTTAAATTCGCCTGGATGATTGAAGGTACCATTTACGCTTACAGAAAACTCGCAGAAACCAAAAGTAAATTCTGTATTTAACAATTTTGCCTGCAACTACTCTTGAATTAAAAATGAAACAACAATTCTCTGGCTAATAAAACTGAAAGATTGATTAACGGTTGAAATTCTACTGGATGATTGAAGGTACCATTTACGCTTACAGAAAACTCGCATAAACTAAAAGTATGTTCTGTATTTAACAATTTTGCCTGCAACTACTCTTGAATAAAAAATGAAACAGCAATTCTCTGGCTAAAAAAAAATGAAAGATTGATTAACGGTTGAAATTCGCCTGGATGATTGAAGGTACCATTTACGCTTACAGAAAACTCGCAGAAACCAAAAGTATATTCTGTATTTAACAATTTTGCCTGCAACTACTCTTGATTAAAAAATGAAACAGCAATTCTCTGGCTAAAAAAAAATTGAAAGATTGAATAACTGTTGAAATTCGCCTGAAGGATTGAAGGTACCATTTATGCTTACAAGAAACTCACAGAAACCAAAAACACTGAAGTATGTGAATATGTGTAAGTAGAATTCTAATTTTCTAGAGAAGCAAAAGTTCTGGGCATGAATCTGTTTACAAAATAGTTTCAAATACCATTCGTTCCTCTTATTGCACAATATTTAACATTGCGTCATTATTAGATTTTTCTAATTGCATTATATAAATTTACTAACACATAAATTGAATTAAATTAAGTAATACATACACCGCGTCCACAAATATAGTATCATACTTTATACTACTTCTACTTCGCTTTGGATAACCGTATCTAAATGAAATTTGTGACAATCAAAAGAGAAAATCAAAACGTTTTGTGCATGTTAACAACGGAGAATACTGGACAACAATACAGAAACTAAACTAAATTTAATCATGTTTTTTGTGGTCGATATGGGTTCATTGTTGGATATTTAGCAGACTGGTTAAATGTGAATGTTTGCAGCGTCACTTGTGGGGGCCACATTCAATGTCTCTGAGGTATAACAAAAACTTTTTGAGTTTCTCTTTAGATTGTCACCAATTTCATTTAGATACGATTATCCAAAGCGACGTAGTAGTTTAAAATATGATACTATATTTGTGGACACGGTGTATAAAACTATTATTCTACCAGTTATATTATATGGATGCGAAAGATGGACTCTTACTTTAAGGGAGGAAAGGAGATTAGGAATATTTTAGAATAAAGTTCTTAGGAAGATTTTTGGACTGGGGAGAGATGAGCAGACAGGTGAATGGAGAAGTCTATTAAACAGTGAACTACATAGTCTTTATAGGAAGACAGATATAATAAGAACAGTTAAGTGTCGTAGACTGCGATGGGCAGGACATGTGGGAAGAATGGGGAACGAAAGAGTGCATGGAAGCTTCTTGTAGGAAAACCAGAGGAAAAACGCCCAGTTGGTCGCCAAGAATGAGGTGGGAGAATAACATAAACTATTATTTGAGGATAGTATATTATACAGGGAATTACTGGAAAACATTAGCTCAGGATAGGGATGTATGGAGAACTTATGTCCGCGCGGCCATGAACCTACGGGTTCGAGAGTGCCAGTGAGTTAGTTACTTAATTCAAGACAAATCCATATTTCACTAGTATTAAATATGGCGTTTTTATACACGACATAGAGTAACAGTAATGATCAGATTTGTGTGCATTGTTCTCGGCACAGGCTATCATTTCTCAAATTAACATTAATATTAATAATCAGTAGCAATTATTGTGATTATAAACAATCTTTTAAATTATTATTGAAAGGGTTTTATTGTAATTAGTATATTTTATGCAAATGGAATTTGTTTTAACTTGTATATGACTTACAATATATTTCATATAATTTTTAACATTTTAAATTAAAATATTAGAATTACTTAATTTTTGTTGCTATATATTTATAATAGTCCACCGCTGTGGTCTCGAGGTAGCGCGATGCCTTGTCACGCAGCGGGCCCGGGTTCGATTCCCGGTCGAGACAAGCTTCCTGGGTGAGGTTTTTATCCGGGATTTTCCTGACCTGTAAGACAAATGTAGGTAGCTTTGAGGCCCAAAATGTCTCAGAACACCTTCTGGCCATCATCATCCATATCATCATTATCATACTCCGTGTAGAAAGCAACGGGAAGCTACCACACCTATAATTCCGTAGTAAAAATTGCAATGCATTGCGTGAGAATGCTATGATTGCAGTGAAGGACCTGCCCTAGGACAGAACACCCAAATGAAAGCTGCTAACTTATCACTTTAGCGGTTTAATTCCGTTTAGATTTATTAAATTGTTTGTTGTCTATAATAAAACATGAATTTTCCATTGTAAAATATTAATATTTCAGAATGGAATATTTATAATGTAAAGACAAGCTTACATTATTTCAATTGCTGCAAGTTTTCTAATAGCCTGTGTGAAAGAGAGTGGCGAAGTGTTTTGAGTTAGACTGTAATAAATAATAGTTTAAAAAACTAAAACTGCACGCTTTATTAGAAAACCGAACTAAAAAATGAAAAATAAATTTAATTTCCAACACGTTTGGGATAAAAAAAATCATCTCCAATACATCTAGAATAAAACTAGGGTTATCTACAAAAAAATAATTTTACCATCAAAAGCGTGGGGTTCTCCATATATATTAATATATTTGATAATAAACAGATATTGGTAAAAGTAAATTCTCTAAGAACAAAATGTAAAAACCATAAAAAGCACCTCACGCTTTTGATGGTAAAATTATTTTTTTGTAGATAACTCTAGTTTTATTCTAGATGTGTTGGAGATGATTTTTTTGTTGACCACTTTAATTTTATCCCAAGGGTGTTGGAAATTAAAATTATTTTTCATTTTTTAGTTCGGTTTCCTAATAAAGTGTGTTGTTTTAGTTTTTCAAACTATTGTTTATTTTTTTTAGTTTTAATATTTTACAGAATAAGATAAACATGTAAATATCTTTAAATTCGATACTATTGTAGTATGAGCTAAAAGTAATACTCTACTAAAAAAATCCTCCGGGTCGGATTTGAACCAGCGGCCTATGGATTACTAAAATTATGCCACTGCAGTCCACCGCTATACGAACTGTGCTCTTACAATGATTGAGTAAGAAGTTGATAAGTCCGCAACCTATTATACCGGTTTTTATTATTTTGATTTTCTCTGATTCTGGCCAGGAGATTAGAAAAAAATTATGAAATTATTGTATTGCCATTGGTCCTTTACAAGTACACAAAGTTTCAAGTCGATCCAATGATTTTAAGTGGGTGAAAATCGCGTTGAAAGATTCCGTTACATAGATAGATACAGGTCAAGCTAATATAAAGCGTGTAGAAAAGAGCAGTTTCTCCGGTTATATCTCGTTATTCAGTTTAATATCCATACAATAAAATTGTAGAATATTCCATATAATATTTTAGTTACTGCCATAGTAAGCGGTGATATTTAGATAGTAATTTCAGTTTTATCACGTGTACAGTTCTAAGAAAAGAAATAAAAAGAATAATACTGTACACCTGATTGTTCATGCGTCAATTCTAAGTAATTTCACATATTGTCCCTTAATCGTATTATTACATAGGCTTACAAATCATGCATATTGTGCTCTCGAACCATGAAATAAATACGTTTGAATAGAAAAAGGGCTCTTTTCAATATGTATTATATGATATTTTATCCCCGTTTCTCTTGAACATAAAAAAATAAATACGGTATAGAAACTTTAAAGACACCTATGATGACATTAATAGCAGTAATATTGAATGGCAGACTTCTGCATATAATACTATTGCCATAATTCCAAATCATCTAGCATATAACATACATTTTCTGCAGCCTTCAAAATGATCAAGAAGCCAGTACCAAACATAGTGCGTACTTGTCAATACATTGGTTGCGCAATAGTCAATGGAACACGTGATAATAACTGCAGCCTCAGAGCTTTAGGTGCTATACCTAAGGAAATACATTATAGTTTGAACTTTTCTAGCAACGTAATTGATTTCTAACCACATGTTTGGCTGTATATGTTATAAAATACCCATATTTATAGATACCTTCAATATTACAGGGAAATTTCTAACCCATTTCATGAGAACTGATAGTATTGAACCTGTAACGTATTGTAAATATTTAATTATTTAGCATTTAACTATAGTCTGTCCGTGAAATCTGTAGAGAAATTCGCCAGCTTTTCGATTAGATATTTTTCTCGCCTGAAGCTACAGAACGAAATGAGTAATGTCACTTCCTTCCGCTGTCTCATCGGTCGTGCATTTTTGCCCCCTTCCTGCGTACTTGGCTAATTTTTAACAGCTTCTCTACTGATTCTACGGACAGACTTTAGCTGATTGCTCGGCTTTGCTCGGGTACTCATCTTGACATCAGTCAGTAATACTGAATGGCAGAATTCTGCATATAAAAACAATGGATTCGACACTATTATTGATCTGTTTTAACATATTACTTTCTCAACCTCCTTCACCCTCATAGGAGTACTACGGTTGGGCTTAATTATCATCTGGATTCTCACCAATTAGGTTTGCAAACCCAAAAACTAAGGATTTGACAATAATCTGTACCCTCTTTTCATTTTAGTTTTCACCCTTTATCACTCCCTCTCTCGTCTTAGGGATGCTGTGTGCCAAATTTGGATTTAAATGCTACCGGGACTGCAAATTGGCTTAGTGACCTCCAAAACTATGAATTTGACGCTATTATTTTTCGTTTTCCATTATTTTTATAGATTGTACCTCACCCCTATTAGGTGTCTCTTAACCTCATGGAAACTTTTGTTGGTTGTGAGTTATATGCGTTTGGTTACTGAAAGTGTTCTATAATTTTGCTGGAATATATAGAGGAACTTCGGGTAATATGGACCCATATTTTGAATTTGTTTTTCTTCTTTTAATTGAGAGAGTCGAACTGTTTAATTACAATAATTATCATTAGTGTTATAACTATGGAAATTCATTTTTTTTTTTCGAAATATGGAAATATCTTCATAATTTATAAACTTTTTTACATTACAAGAAAGGTCCACTTTAACCTCCATATTCGGGTAAAGTGGACCCCAGAGTCCGCCTTAGCTTTTAGTCTATTTTTGAGTTTATTTACGCTATTCATTTATACAGACAGACACAGATTAATCTGAAAATATTTATGACAGATCGTAATTAAACAGCGTTGATATTTATTCAATGTTTTGAAAAAAAAATTGTTAACTACAGCATTAATACGTCATTCAACTGCAGAAAGCGACAGTCTTTGGGTTTAGTAAAATTACAAGGATATTAAATAAAATTAATTAAGTGCATGGTTTTTACAGATAACATCCTCATTGATAAAATATATGTATTCGTGTAAAGTGGACCCAGATCTACTTTAACTGTCTCGTGGAAGGTCAACATTAACCGAATTCCCTTGTTATGTTTAATTATTTTATACAGCCGCCCTGTCATATAATATCAAACCAAACCCATCAGTATATTAAAACAGCATCTATGTAATATATTTAGGAGATTTTCCGACATGTGTCATATTCAATAGCAGAAATTAAGGATTAATTCTTAGCTTGAAAAACTTTTAAAATAGTAAATTTCATAAATATCACAAATATACCCTTCTTCGCACAAAGAATAAAATAAACTGGTCTTGAACACGTCAAAGTTGATGAGGGGAAGAAGATAAAATATTTTCTGTTCGAAGGCAGCACCAATTAAAGAAGATATTAATAGGGTCCACTCAAACCGAAGGGTCTACATTACCCGAACTTCCGCTATATATATGTCCTTATCGATCACTTTCCCATTTAAATCCTCTCTTTCCCCTCATGGGATCAATGATTATTTTACCGCTTACAGCCATATTGCTGGGTCATAATTACAAGTATACCAAATTTGGTTGAAATTGATCCAGGCATTCGAGGCATATGCTGACCCATACACACATATATACATAAACTAACTCATTGGAACTATCGAAAGCCATACCTTCATGACCGCGCGGACAAGGTCTCCATACTTTCCTATCCCGAGCCAATATTTTCCATTCATTGCCTACATTTATCTCCCTCAAGTCATAGTTAATAGTTTTTCCTACCACATTCTTGGCCTATCTATCGGGCACTTTCACTCTGATTTTCCTACAAGTAGTTTTCACGACCATCATTCATTCTCCATTCGTGCCACACGTCCTGCCTTTGCAGTCTACGATATTTAACTGTTCTTACTAATATATATTTTCCCACAAAGATCAGGTAACTCACTGTTAAGGAGTCTTCTCTATTCACCTGTCCGTTCGTCTCTCTTTTGTCTAAAATATATTTTCTAAGTACTTTGTTCCCAAATACTCGTAATCGTCTCTCTTTCCTTAAAGTAAGAATTCATGTTTCGCATGCATATAACTGACAGACTAACAGTTTAATATATTTTCATTTTAACATTTTTTGGAGAAAAGTTGAGAAGACAAGAGACCCTGTAATGCATAATATCATGTATTTCCAGAATTGAACCTATGTTTAGTATTTCATTCTGTATGTTATTTCTGGTTGTAATTACTGACTCTGTTTTAATGCAGCCACTTTTTCCAAAATTTTCTCATTTGACATTAATTTTGCATGTCCGTTATGTAATATATTTTTAAATGTGGCCATGTATTTTAGTTTTATTGATGTTTGCTTCCAGTCCCTATTTCGAGATATTATCAAGATTATTATTACTAAGGAGCGGATTTTTATGTTCTAAACATAGTATAGTTATAAAATTAATGTAATAAGGCTTTATTTCCAATCAACTGATTATTTTTAATATACGAGTAACTTACATAAAATATGTTTCAATACTTTGTTATATTACATTTATATAATACGTCTTATTTTAAAATTAAAAATAAATGATGTAAATAGAACATTATTTACTTTAATTTAAAAGTAAGTTCTGTAATAAAAAAACTGCCGCGACAGGCCTAGAAGGCCCTTAGCCTACCATCCGGCTGCTGGCCTCTCATCCACATGTGTCAATCATAGAGGTAGATGATCATCATCAGCCAGTGTAGGGGTGATATGTGGTCAGCATGTCGAGTCCCCCAGCCGTTATAGCTGGTCTTCTCAACCTGGAGTCGCTCCTTACTGTAGCTTCCCAAATGCCTCACGATGCTGGGTGGGCACCAGTCCCCTACTGGCCGAAATACCATGAGAAAATTTCTTCCCCCATGGAGACTCGAACCAGCGCAATCCCCGTAGCTCTGCGCCTAGGTTTCCTGCCTTAAACACTAGGTGCGGAACTTAAGTTGTGTAATATAAATGTAATACTGCTAGATCCCACGCAAAAATTATTAAGAAACTTTTTTTAAAGTTATATTATAAAAAATATTTTGATTGGATATAAAGTCTTGTTACATTAATTTTTATCGCTATGCTATGTTGCAATCTTAACTTTTAGATCATAAAAATCCGCTCCCTAATTATTAAAATTATTATTATTATTATTATTATTATTATTATTATTATTATTATTATTATTATTATTATTATTATTATTATCATTATTATTATTACGGCAACTACCACCACTGTAATATTTACAGTACCTCCTATTATCGTCTCACTATGATGGTGGTCCAGCTGTTCGCTTTTGTTTCCCCGCAGATATTATATATAATTAAATACAAAGATGCCGACTTCCGCAACTAATAATAATTCCGCATGTTAATCATTGTCAAGCGGCATCCGCTTTTATATCAACGGACAACCATCATAGTGAGGCGATTGTACCTCTGCTGTCACCAACACCTGTAATAATAATAATAATAATAATAATAATAATAATAATAATAATAATAATAATAATCTATCTATCTTCGGGTTTTTACAGCTGCTGCCGTCTTCCCGTGCCAAACCTCCAAAGCCTACGGTCTTGGGCATCTTCGATGCTTAGCCCTCTAGCTTGCATTACTGTCTTCATGTTTTCCTTCCATGTTAACCTTGGTCTTCCTCTTTTCTTCTTTCTGTTCGGATGCCATTCATATAGTTGCTTCGGCCATCGCTCATCTTCCATTCTTAAAACATGTCCTAACCACTTTAATTACTTCTCCTCAATTCTTTCAATTATGCTTTCTTCTGCTTCCATTATGTTTCTAATTTCCTTACTTGTGACACGTTCTAATTTAGACTTTCTGGCACTTCTTCGTAAATAATCCATTTCTAGAGCTATTAGTCTATTCTTGTAGTACTTATTGATTGTCCATACCTCACTTCCGTACATTGCAACAGATTCCACCTATGTTTTACCAATATATTTTTTTGTGTCTTTCCAAATATGCTTATCCCACCATATGGAATTTAATGATGATATTATTTTGCTACTCAATTCAATTCTATGTTTTATGTTCTCTTTGCCTATCCCTTCGATGTTATCCATAATCATTCCCAAATATTTAGTTTGTTTCACTTGCTTTATTTGGATTCCTTCTTCCAATATTAAATTTTCTCTTTCATTGCTATTTATTGCCAGATATTCTGTTTTTTGTAAATTTACTGTGAGACCCCATGATTCATATGTGTTTTTCAACCTTTTTTATCATGAATTCCATATAAAATTTGTCTTGCGCTAAAACCAGTTGATCATCGGCAAATTGTAATGTCAGCAAAAATCTGTTGCCTATTGGGATCCCCATACCTTTGCAGCTTCGTTTCCATTTCGTTAATATAAATTCTACATAAATATTAAATAAAATTGGTGATAGACTGCACCCTTGTTTCAAACCCTTTGAGGTTTTTATAGGATTAGACATTATATTTCCCATTTTAACATAAGCGGAGTTATCATTATAGATTTGTTTAATAATTTCTATTAGGTTTCTGTCAATATTGTATTTCTCCAATACTTCCCATAATTTGTTCCTCGGAATTGAGTCATAAGCTTTCTCTAAATCTATCATTGTCAAATGGGTTTCTTCTCCAACTGCAGTCCGTTTTCAATAATAATAATAATAATAATAATAATAATAATAATAATAATAATAATAATAATAATCTTTATTCAATGCCCCAGGTTGTCATTTTACCATTCCTGGTTTCTCTCCTGGCATTGGCGTAATTGTAAACCCCTTCTGAAGTTGGGGCGCCTAAAAGGCGGAGTTACGTTACCCCGATGATATTCATCCATGCATTTTAATTCTGCCCGAGGGCAGGTCTTTCACTGCAATCATAGCATTTTGATGCTAAGCTTTGCAGCTCTCTAGAGAATTGTAGGTGTGGTAGCTTCCCGTTGCTTTCCACACCGGTGAAGGATGATGATGAGGTGATGATGATAATGATAAGAATGATGATGATAATGATAAGAATTATGATGATGATGACCATATGATTCCGGGGACCGTTTGGGCCTTAACGTTTTCCTGACATTTGCCTTACAGGTGAGGAAATACCCCGATAAAAACCTCATCCAGAAAAACTACCCCGACCCTGGGATGGAACCCGGGCCCGCTGCGTGGCAAGGCAGCACACTACCTCGAGACCAAAGTGGTGAACCCCGATGATATGATTGGTGATAAATGATAATGAAGCGCCAGGAGTGTTCTTAACCTAAACTTAACCTAAATTCCAGACCGTGGAAAACCACAGGAATAATTTCCTTTAAGGAAAAATTCCTATGATTTGACCGGGAATCGAATCCGGTAGTCAGAAACTCTAATCACCAGCCCACTTGTCAAATAATAATAATAATAATAATAATAATAATAATAATAATAATAATATAATAATAATAAATTTCTCTCATTGATAGATAAAAAAGTGATTTATTATTATTATTGTTGTTGTTATTGTTATTATTAACTTATTATTGTTATTGTTATTATTATTGTTATTATTATTGTTATTATTATTATTATTATTATTATTATTATTATTATTATTATTATTATTATTATTATTATTATTTATTAGTCATATTTTCGTCTCTCCGTGACAGAAAGATATATGTTTATCAACATTTTACTTTTTTTAAGTTATTTATTTTATGAACATACAACTATATGAAACGTACGATTGTCTCAGTTTGTATGGAGTATTACATTTTAAATGAATAGCTTAAATATAATTTTATCTTATCAAACATTAAAAAAATAAGTATTTAATAAAATAAAGATGTCGGTTTGGAATAACACTTAACATATCTTGCGACAAGTCTGCAGTGGTCAGTAGCTTGAACCATTTATAAATATAATTAGAGAGCAATGAAGTTCTAATTAATGTGAGATTACATTTCACCGCGCAATTAGTAGAAGAGTTACATAAGAAACTTCCAAAATTATATGGCACTTACGTTTTATGTAGTTAAATTACACTTGCAACTCTGTACAATTAAACTTTTATTTTCTCTCTTCGAGAGATATTTAGTTTTGAGTGACTATTTAATTCATGCCTCAAATGGGAGTCAATGACCAATCACGTTTCAATGAATTTTGTTTTACAACCAATGACAGTTGTTATTCACCTCGCTCTTTATCGATCTATCTTTATCAGCTCCTGCTTTTGTGGTAAAGAAAGCTCCTCCTTTTTAATATTATGAAACAGACAGAGCATTATTTTTCTCCAAAAAATACATTGAATATAGCAAACAATGAACAGATTCCGTTATTTCACTTAGTTGTTTACTAAAAAATAAACGAATAACCTATAATGTTGCATATAATCTACAGTTTGATGTGTTTAATTATTTCTCCACTAGGGTGCATTCTTATAACATAAAGTCCCAAAGTGTCATTAAACTCCAACTCGACTATATAACTACCCTATCATAATAATGTGAATGTATCAATGCATTTTATTTAAACATTTGTGTTGTTTATTTGTAAGGAAAATCCCTTGAAGTCCTTGTGCGGTCAACAAAGTGATTTGTGGGCTAAAGTCAAAACTCTCCTTACAGATCGTATTCTTGTAAAACCTGGCAGCGTGAAGGGCCAAAAAAAGGAGATGTTAATTATCGCAAATCGAGAGAGAGAGAGAGAGAGAGAGAGAGAGAGAGAAAGAAAGAGAAAGAAAGATAAATAGAGATCAGATTTAATGTCACTTTGTTCGAATTCTGTAGGCCTGCCATCACCGTATTTTTCGTTATTAGGCACCGCACTAAGTGGATAGATGACCTTAATTTTATCTCCTTCCAATATATGCACCATTTCGGTGGACTATTTTAGATAACTGTTTTTAATAATAATATATTTGCTTCATTACAAATTGTAACACTACATCTTAGACTTAATTCTAATGTACGACTCTATAGATAACTTGTAATTTTTCAAAATTTACTTTATTTACAAATTTCATGAAAACTCTTTTTGTGTTAGATCATTAGTTCACTTTTGTCCACATGCCAAATTCCATCCAGATTTGTTAATATTTTTGTGAAGTTTTTTTTTCTCTTTCTCAAATTAAATTATATACCGATTGAACGTTTTTTTTCGCGCACACAGGTTCCCGTCTTCTTTTAAGAACCTGTAATAGTGTGATTTAATGCTATTTTATTTTTAATCTTTAACTGCAGTTGAAATAGATTTTTCGAGTAGAGCTGCCAGAAAATCTGGACTGGAAATTGTTAGAATCACAGAAATTAGAAAATGGATGAATGCAGGAAGAAGTATAATGGATGAGATTGAACACAGAAGGCTAAAGTGGTATGGATACGTAAGAAGAATGCAGGATGGAATCTGTCCCGTAATCGATATTCCACGTTGAACCTTACTTACATTTATGACTTGTTTACCGCCGTATATGAAAATATTTTTCTCTGCATGAAAATTTGAAAGAAGGAGCTGAAAAGGAAGACCTAGAACCTGGAAGAATAACATTAATAATTCAATGAGGAAATTTGGTGTAACGGATGAAAATACAGAGGACAGAGAACGATGGAGAACTTAAATTAAGGGAAATTTGTGAATTTTTGTTACAAAGTCTCGTAGTAATTTATGATTTTTTTTAACTCATGTTAATTATTAAGATTGGTTGGAGAAAACCTTCAATCACGAGGAAAATTCTCAAAATGAATGAATGAATTTTTAATCTACTGTACTCCTAGATAAATATATACGAAAATGGAAAAAAATCAAGACCCATAGAAATACAAATTAATAAGGAAATGTATATGAATATTTTAATGTATGCAGACGATCTGGTAATTATAGAAAAGTCAGAGGATGATTTACAAGGAGCTATTTATTTGAATCAATTAGGACTCTATTATAATCTCAAAGTCTCAACTTCAAAAACTAAAATTATGGCTTATAAGGGCAAAGTGCCAGTCAGAGCAAAAATAGTAATAAATAATGAAATAATAGAACAGATAGCACACTTTAACTATCTTGGTTCAGATATAACATACAGCTATGATTGGTATATACACAATAAATTAAACCGATATCAAATGATGTGTGGCACCATAAGAAGAACCCTCCGAAAGACTCGAAGAGAAACTCAGCTCAGGTTTTATAAAATTATGGATGCTCCTGTTCTTTTATATGGATCTGAATCTTGGATACTTACAAGAAAAATATCTCACACATTAAAGCCACTGAAATAAAATTTTCAAGATCCGTAAAAGGATGTACACGCATGGATAGATTACACAATGAATCAATAAGAAATGAACTGGAGATATTTTCTATAGTCGATAAACTAGAAGAGCACAAATACCAATGGAAAGAACATTTAGACAGAATGGACAATACAAGATTAGCCGAAAAGATCAACACCTACAAACCACATGGAAAAAAATCTTTGGGACGGCCAAGGAAACGATGCACTTGAGACCGGAACAAGGTCGCATTGACCTAATCCTGGAGGGAAGAAGAAGAAGAAGAAGAAGGAGGAGTGTTAATGCGATATTTGATATCTTGCAAACTTGCGATATCCTGTCCTGATATGCGGCAGCCAACACTCACGAAAGGTGAGATTCAGGAAATACAAGTGAGACAAAGAAAAATTGAAGGAAGGATCCTAGGCATCAACCTAAAGGACAAAATTAAAAATGAACTGAGAAGAAGTGAAATGGAAGATGTGGCCACAAAAACCAGAAGACTCTAATGAAGGTGGGGCGGACACGTGGCGAGGATGAACAGGACAAGTTGCCTACGTCACAACGATGTCAGGCAAGAAAAAAAGGAGCAAAGGACGCCCACGAAGAAGATGGTTTCCGAGAATGTGAAGTGATGGATGTGCAGTGGACTAGAAAATCAAGAGACAGACAATTAAACAGACGCGAAATGATTAGACTAAAAAAACGAAAATAATACCCTAATTTAATAATTTCGGATTTTATTAATTTGTTTAAGAATATAATTTAATTTCCATTCTAAATATATATTTAATAATTAAGTTAATTATTTATTTAAATACGAATAAAATATCAATATTTTATATTTGTAATGAATTATAATCTCGACGTCATGTCTATTGTTGGAAAGAGCTTAGCTGTTAAAGCTTTTGACAAATTAATACAAGTTAAAAGTTTTTAATTATTGATGACTTGATCGACTGAATTTACGAAATTCGATTAGAGAATAGAGATTATGAATGTCCAATCGCTAGTTGAGAACGAATTGTTCTCTGGAATTCTGGGATACTTCATAAGTAGCCGAGTGGTTCAGGCAAGAAGTCTTGGCGCAGAGCTACGGGACTCATGCTGGTTCGAGTCCCCAAGGAGGAAGAAATTTTGTCATGGAATTTCGGCCAGTATGGGACCGGTGCCCACCCAGCATCCTGAGGCATTTAGGTAGCTACACTAAGTAGCGACTCCAAGTTGAGAAGACCAGCTATAACGGCTGGGGGACCTGGCATGCTGACCATATGTCACCCCTATACAGGCTATATTATCGTCTATCTCTGTGATTAACACATGTGGATGTGAGGCCAGCATCCGGCTGGTAGGCCATGAACATTGTAGGCCTATCGCGCTTGGAGGTTTTTTTCATAAAGAAGAAGCGATGGCATAAAGACATGGTGTAAGCTAGACGCCATTTATATAGTCTCGTTTCATTTACTTAATACTTAATACAGGCTTTCCACTTTACAGCAGTTTGCCCTTGATTCCTGCTTTCCGGAGATTCCCATCTTCCCATTGTCCTTCTTCCATACCCCTCTTCATCATGGCATCATATATTCCCTCAATTCCATGTTCTTCTATTTCTCCCCTTCATCCTTCTGCGTGGTACCATCGAATCTAACGCCTGTTTAGGTTACTGGTCTTCCGACATCCGTTGTAGGCCTACATGTCCATACCACTATAAAGCTCTCTTTGTTATCCTATCGATAACAGTTTCTTGTGCATCCATTTCTTATCTGATATATGTATTTATAATATGTTGTAGGTCCACCGCTGTAGTCTCGAGGTAGCGTGCGGCTTTGTCACGCACCGGGCCCGGGTTCGATCCCCGGTCGGGGCAGTTTTTCTGGGTGAGGTTTTTATCGGGGTTTTTCCTTACCTGTAAGACAAATGTCAGGAAAACTTTAAGGCCCAAACGGTCCCCGAAAGTATGGCCATCATCATCACCCTTATCATCATCATCATCATCCTTCACCGGTGTGGAAAGCAACGAGAAGCTACCACGCCTACAATGTTCTAGTAAAGCTGCAAGCATAGCATGAAAATGCTATGATTGCAGCGAAGGACCTGCTTTCGGGCAGAATTACTATGGATGGAATATGTTGTAGCCTGGATATTCTCGTACTTCTCTGTAACCCATCCATGTCATCGCCTTGATTCTTTTCTGCATCCTTTTATTTATTGTCCAGCTTTCTAATCCATATGTAAGTATACTTTCTATTATTGTCTGTATAATCTCTTTTTTTTTACTTTTGTTTTTCTGATCAAATGTTACATTCCATAAAAGACCATTCAGCGATCTAATCGCCTTCCTTGCTCAATTTACTCTGTTAATAATTTCTCTTTCAGAAGTACCAGATTTATCTATTGTAGGTCCAAGATATTTAAATTCTTCAACACGTTTAATTATCACATTATTTATTTGTAGATCTTCTGAATTTCCTCCGATTACCATATATTCTGTTTTAATATAATTTGTCTTCAGTCCACTATCTTGTCCTATTATAATCTGGTCATCAGCGAATAATAAATAGTGCAGTAAACGGTCATTATTATTGATTCCCATTCCCCTACGTGACTTAGTCCCGCTTAATAAGGGAATATTTAAAGGTTATTTTAATTTGCTATTTAAGTAATAGGCCTATAAAGTAAAAGTTGAAAACATTACGTGAATAACGTTAACATATAAACATTTTCTTTGGCTATTTAACTCATGTCCCAAATAAGAGTCAATGACCAATCACCTTTCAATGTGTCTTGTTTTACAACCAATCACAGCCCGTGTTTCACCCGATATTTATGAATTAAGTTTATCATATTAAAGAAAGCTCTTCGTTTTTCCGATTGAGGGTCTTTCCACTTTTCAGCGGTTGCCTTTTTACCAGCCGGCTGCTGGCCCTTCACATCCACTTGTGTCAATCACAGAGGTAGATGATCAACAGCCAGTGTAGGGGTGACATGTGGTTAGCATGTCGAGTCCCCCAGCCGTGATAGCTGGTTCCTCAACCTGGAGCCGCTACTTATTGTAGCTACCCAATTGCCTCACGATGCTGGGTAGGCACCGGTCCCATACTGGCCGAAATACCATGAGAAAATTTCTTCCCCCATGGAGACTCTGCGCTAAGACCTCCTACCTTAACCGCTCGGCTACGGTGCGGGACGAATGTATACCGATACTGCTTGCGGTATATAATAGAAAAACATTCGTAGTAATTGATTGTACCACATTAAAGAGAAACCACTGTTTGCACTTTCTTAAACGTATTATTTCCCAGGTATTAACGTTCCAGAAAAATTAAATTGTCATATTTACATCATAGGACGTCAGAAATTAATTAATAACCTATAATGTTGGTTATGGACAGGTTGATGTGTTTCATTTTTTCTCCATTACGGTGCATTCTAACAACATTGCGATCCTTTGGCAATACATAATAAAATGACCTGGTTGCAGTATTGAACAAATGATGCATAACTAACGTTTCTCATTTGTTTTCAAACATCGCTGTTTACATTAAATATATAAGTATTTCAAAATAATGATATTTAAATAATGATTTGTGAGTAAACAGCTTAATTTTATTCGTTAAATAATCCTAACAAATGCCACTGTTGATTTCCAAATTCTCTAGATAAATTGGAAATCACTCGTGGCATTACTTATGATAAAGGAGATATTTATAGTTTCATCTTCTTCACATTGTTAACTCACGAGAATAAAGAGAAAATTAAATAAAAGGACATTGACTTTATTGTTATATTGATTGATTAAATATCTCAAGATTTTAAATCTGATTACTCCCCTGAAGAGAGTCAAAGGCCGGTGCTTCAAGTTGGTGAGTTGTAGGTTGTCGCCACAATCGTTATATTAACAACAAAGACACTACTATAATTAATATAATAAGGAAAAAGAATGATATGGAGCAACAGTGGTTAGGCAAAGACTAACTTTAAGAGGAAAATAATGTATGAAGTAGTAAGGCTAGCAAAAGGAACCAAGTTAAATCACGGGGAATAACTCACCCTGTGATAATCATTGAGCTGGCCTTATAAGTTCCTTAATCTGCAGAAGTCCAATAAATGTCATTACTATTTTATTATATATTATTATTAATATTATAATAATTATTATTAATATTATATATTATTATTAAGGAAAAAGAAGGGTAGACCAACTATTACGTGGATTCAGGGAATGAATGAAGCTAAGAGGGATTGGGAAATAGAAGAAGATATATGGATGAACAGACAGGAATGGAAAAATGTGTTGAAACAAATGTGTAGTTAACTGTGAACATGGGTACCGGAAAAATGTATATTCATTGTAAAAGCCGGAATAATAAAAAAGTATTATTATTATTATTATTATTATTATTATTATTATTATTATTATTATTATTATTATTATTATTATGTCTACCGCTGTGGTCTCGTGATAGCGTGCTGCCATGTCACGCAGTGGGCCCGGGTTCGATCCCCGGGCGGGACAGTCTCCTGGGTGAGGTTTTTTTTCAGCGTTTTTCCTCACCTGTAAGACAATGTCAGGAAGCTTAGAGCCCAATGGTCCCCGAAAATCATCCGGCCATCATTAACATCCTTATCATTATCACTATCATCCTTCACCGGTGTGGAAAGCAACGGGAAGCTACCACACTTATAATTCCCTAGTAAAGCTGCAAAGCATAGCATGAAAATGCCTTCGGACAGAATTACTATGGATGGTTTATTGATATTATTATTATTTTTATTATTATTAATGCTTATTATAACTAGAAAAAATAGTTTTATTTTTCCTTCTGGGTATTTAGCCAGTCTTTTCCCATAAATGAATACTTTTTTTTTAGTTCTAATTTAAATATGCTGATCGCCGTGTGACTGTAAACCGCTTCTAAATATATATTACATGATGCTTGTTTCGCCAGCTGATCTGCAAGTGCTTTACCTTCATTACCTAACGGGGTTTTATCATAAGTAATGCCACGAGCGATTTCCAATTTATCTAGATGTTTTGGAAATCAGGAGTGACATTTGTTAGGAGTGTTTAAACAATAAAATTAAGTTGTTTACTCCTCACAAATCATTATTTAAATATAGTTTTTTTTAATATTTTTACATTTTAAATATAGACGGCGATGTTTGAAAACAAATGAGAATTGTTTAGTTATGTTTCATTTGATCATCCACTGTAAATCGATCATATTATTTATTGCCACATAGGATCGCAATATTGTAAGAATGCATCCTAGTCGAGAAAAAAATAAACACATCAAATTATATATTACAACCAACTTTACAGGTTATTAATTACTTTTTGTTAGAAAACAACTCAGTAAAATCATTCAATAAAAACACAATTATTGAACACACAATTATCACGTCTGTAGTTCGAAGGAATCTGGTCATTATATGCTATATTCAATGTACTTGTTGGAGAGTTGAACACCGCAAATAATTCTCTGACCTGTTCAGAATATTAAAATGTAGGAGCTTTCTATAATTTGGTAAACAGAATTCGATAAATATCGAGGTGAAACACGACTTTCAATGGTTGTAAAAAGTCATTGAAACGTGATTGGTCATTGACTCCCATGTAAAGTATTCTTCCAACCCTTCATTATTAGGATTCATAAGTTCTCTTTTGTTATAATTGAGTTGTGTCTGGATTTGTTCCTGAGAACATCAAATGTAATTTTCTGTTAGTGTGTTCGGTTGCCGATTTTTCTCCTATGTTTTTCATGGTGTGACGTATCTCAAGAGCTTTGTGTATAGCTACTTGGTTCTATCTTGTGGCCCGAGTAGATGTGTATTTGTACAGAAATAAGTATAGGATGAGTATATGTTTAAGTGTTTGTGTAGTGTAAGTGTGTTTTATGAGAAATAATGATGAAGGTACGGATAAGATGAAACACGATGCCGGGATATAGCCTACTCCTGCCGAAAAGCATTAAGATAACAGACGGAAGAATCACTCAACATATGCACTGCGGAAATGTTTGGAATTTAATCCAGAAATCTGGTACAATCTACCGATTAAAAATTGCACACCACCACTCCTCCTATCCCGAAATTGAAAATGTTACAATAAAATTACTAACCCCGACAGATTCGAAACCAGACTCATTAGTCAGAAAGCAGGCATGCTACTCCTAAACTAGCGCGGCGGATATATTCAAATATTAAAAAAGTAATAGTAATGAAATAAAGGACAAAAAAAATATGCGTATTTCCTTTGTTTGAGTATTAAAAGATTATACTGCTTGGTTCACGTAAACAGCTGCACAAGAATACAGTCTGATAATGAGAATCTCATCACTGCATTCAGTCTGAAAATTCATAATTGGACCTCGGATTTTTAGGTTCTAAAATTTTATTTTAAGAACCTAACATAAGTTCTGATCACAAGTAAAATAGGTTCTCAAATATATTTTACGCAGATTCAGGTTTATTAAGTATAGTACACATTTATCAATTTAAAATATTATTAATTATTCATTATTATTATTATTATTATTATTATTATTATTATTATTATTATTATTATTATACACTGGCTATTTTTTGTACTACTGCAGGGATTTAACATAGCGTTCTGTGGATCTGGTTTTCTGAAAGGACTTCCAGGCCGTGTTGTTTTAAATCTTCTAGCTTAAAAGTTAGATTTTATTTAACATTTTCCAATACTGTTATTTTAACACTGTTTCAATAATAGATCATGTTATAATATTATAATGATATTGTGAAAAGAAAAAATGTCTGAACCAGGAATCGAACCGTGGACCTCTTGCATTCTGTGGTCTTGCACGCTTGTACGGAATACAAGAGGTCGACGGTCCGATTCCTGGCTCAGACATTAATTTTTCTTTTCACAATACCATTATAATATTATAAGTTAGATTCTGTTTAAAAAGAATTTCAAGAACATACTGTTCGAGACAGTAAAAACGAGTATGTAAATATTTTAGTTCCTCCGAATGAAATAAAGACTTTTTGTTCGATATAATGATAAAATAATGGATTATAGGCAAAAATAAGTTCTAACGTCAATTTAGGCAGTTTTAGGCACTATAGGGCTACCATTTTTGACCATGTAAATGTATGAAATGTGTAAATACTACTTCGCTTTAAGTTATCTCCTCAGGATCAAAATAGGTTTTTTTCTAAAATCCGAGGTCTATATATAATACACATCGTGTCCCATTCAAACCTCCCACATTTTAATTAATCGTAACTCCCAAAGAATGCGTATTTTGAAATGAAGTTGGTATTAAAAGAAAGAGAAACTCAAATAATTTTTGTTTTCATTGTTGCAGTTAATTTATCTATCGCATGTTGGACAAAAATGGCATAAAACAAAATGGCGAGCACACACTGTCTTCTGGTATTCAGAGATGAAATCAATAATTACAGTGCAAAGAAATTACCGGAGAGAATATGGTGGAAATGCACATGGTGAGAACACCATTAGGGCATGGCTTGAGAAGTTTCTGGCGACAGGAAGCGTTAAAAAAGAATCAGGAGGTGCTCGTACACGTGTTTCAGAAGAAAAGATTGAAGGAATGGTGTACATATAGAGATATTTTAATGTATGGAAATGTAAATTCTCTGAGCTCATGTTTCGTTTAATACCGGCCTCATTTCATAATTCCGCATACTTTGTTAGTTATGTTTAATTAAAATATGGGAGGTTTGAATGGAACACTCTGTATAAATACTTGAATGAAATTGTCATACAGTTATGAATCATCGAATTATTTACGAACTGTAGACTCATGTGGAATATGTTACGTCGTATATATTTCTCCAGAAAACCCTGTAAAATGTGAATTTTCAAGTAGGACATTTTTGTTCTGTCGGATGAAATAATCGATGGCGCAACTCTTGATGATTGAAAGTTAAAGTTTAGAAGAGCGATTCACACTGGTAAGTTACGTGTGCTGTCTCCTTTGAGTTCGAATCCAGCGGCGCAAGTCTTTCTTCATGCAATATTCCTATCGTCCGCTTCAGTGGAGCAGTCGGTAAAATACTCTCTTGCGGCGACCCGGGCCCAGGTTCGATCCTGGTCAAGAGTATTATATTTAATAACGTCGTTAATTTTCACAATGCCTACATGTTACCAGGCTTCGTTAAATAAATACATTTGTATATAAAAAACTCCATGGCGTGACAGGCCTAGAAGGCCCTTAGCCTAGCAATCGACTGCTGGCCTCACATCCACATGTGTTAAGTGCAAAGGTAGACGATCATTCTGCCAGTGTAGGGTGACATGTGGTCAGCATGTCGGGTCCCTAGCCGTTATAGCTAATTTTCTCAACCTGGAGCTACCCAAATGCCTCACGATGCTGGGTAGGCACTGTTCCCAAACTGGCTGAAATTCCATGAGAAAATTTCTTCCCCCATGGGGACCCGAAACAGCGCAGGTCCCGTACCTCTGCGCGAAGGCTTCTTGCCTTAACCACTCGGCTACGGCGCGTGACATTCGTATATATAAGTAAATAAATAAATTAAAGGAAGCAGGTCATATAGGCCTATAAAAATGAATAACGATTGTAACATCTCATTACTGCGTTTATAAAACAC
The DNA here is from genome assembly GCA_030220185.1 of Diploptera punctata. Lineage (NCBI taxonomy): Eukaryota > Metazoa > Arthropoda > Insecta > Blattodea > Blaberidae > Diploptera > Diploptera punctata. Next base: position 1,096 of record JASPKZ010008678.1, on the reverse strand, counting down.
AAGGCATAAAAGATTGTTTTTGCGCGATAGTAAGTTTTGTCGTACTTACAGCAATGGCGACCATCATTCAAAGTCCAACTTCCTACATTTCAGGGTTGCCAACCTAAATAATTATACTGTAATAAAAATAACTGTACTGTGATATTACATATTACGAACACGCGTGTGGGAAATAAAACCACGGTCCTGTATGTATACTACATTCAATGTATATACAAAAAAATATCCAAAAGGTAGTGCTTATATTTATTATATACTAAGTAAATCACTGCATTTTAACTGAACTGAACTTGAAACAATATAAAACAATAAGTATGTACTTGCCACCATTTTATAACTAAATAGTGCCACGGTCTCTATAATTTCAACTAATAAACATTGCGCACACTGTTAACGTTATTCAATTGTTCATGATGAACGCAAATATTTCCAACAAAAATATTATTATTTTACTAATATTTTGAAAACACCATCGCGAAAAAAATGTACAACGCACGTTTGTGAAGTGTTTTACAGAATCTCGGGAGTTAAAAACCTCGCTATCGCTGGTTTTTAAATATTTTCCTCAATTCTGTAAGAACCACTTCCCAACCTCGCATCGTAATATACTTTTATGTCCACAGCTAATGCAAAACGGACCTGGTTAATTTAAATTAAGTCAAGTTAATATCTAATTTCAGTATGCAAGTAAGTGTATCGCTTCATACAGACTATTTTCTAGCAGGGACGGCTGTGGTCTAGTGGAGGGAGTTTTTGTTTCTCGTGCATGGAGCCACGTGTTCGATCCGACTGTCAGAGGCGGGAGAGCGAGAGAGAGAGAGAGAGAGAGAGAAGAGCGAGGGCGAGAGAGAAGAGGAGAGAGAGAGAGGGGGGGAGAGAGAGTGGAGGGGGAGAGGGAGAGAGAGAAGGGGAGAGGGAGGAGAGGAGGGGGAGGAGAGGGAGAGGGAGAGGGAGAGGGAGAGGGAAGAGGGAGAGGGAGAGGAGAGGGAAAGAGGGAGAGGGGAGGGAGAGGGAGAGGAGAGGGAGAGGGAGAGGGGAAGAGGGGAGAGGGAGAGGGAGAGGAGAGGTATTAGGGAGAGGGAGAGAGAGAGGGGAG
>JASPKZ010008677.1:0-87800 GCA_030220185.1 Diploptera punctata | reverse complement strand
AGACAGAAATACATTAACGTTACATTGTACAATGTGAGAAATGTAAGCTAGGTGAGTTATGTTTTTAAGGCTTTCTAAGTTTCAGACTGATGTGTATAACTATTTATAACTGTTAGACTTAATCGTTGGCAAATGTTATAATTTGCCTAAATGTTCTTAATAATTTTTACGCAATTATTAAAGATATTGCTCTCCTTGCTGCTCCAGGCACCTAGTCACCAAAATTTCATATTTGAATTACAAATAGCCTTCACTTTAAAGCGAAAGTGGATGTTAAGTTACTTGAAGTATTCTGCAACACTATCACAAGACTGCTCTATTGTTTGTTGTGTTAATCCATTGAACATCCGGGTCTTTAGGGATGTATCTTGTAAGTCGAGAAAACTTGCAATGGGCTCACAACGGACTCGGTAGACATCTTAGGGACTGTTGATCTCATGACCCTCCTGAAAGTGACGAAACAACTTATTCTAATCATTGTCCAAAGCCAGGAGCAGATGATTTATTGGAGAAATGGCTTGATTTCTAAAAAAAAAAAAAAAAAGCAACATGTGTAATATTAAACGTATTGTGGTGTTCAAATCAACTCACATAATACACCGCATATAGCAGGGAATTATTCATAAATAGATGAAGTTATTCTTTATCAATAATCAAATTATAGAGTTCACAATCCACATAGTATACCATTGGTTGGATAATACATAAGGATTACTGAATGCTGGCTCAACTCGCACTTACTAGCGCTTGATTTTTCAGTCTATAGTGATGTGTAAACTATAGCTCTTCTTTTGTAGTTTACTAACATTATTTATTATTTTTAAACTTTTCAAAACAATTTTATAAACATATTAGACAGTTTTGAGTAGTAGTATGTATTTAAGTATTTGCAAATCACAAATATTATGACACTGTTAGACAATATGTGATTGCTAGACTTGCTGATTTTCTTCCACAGAGTATAGTACTTCGTCTAGGACTTTTTCTAGCGGGCTGTTTTGGGGTATCGCTGTTGCGATCAGCATTAGGGAGACGATAAGTAAGGTACACCCATCTTAATAACGTTTGGTAATTTAAGATTATTAATATATATCTTATAACATAGATTTGGGGACTTATTGCAAAAATTGGTCATTTAACTCTCATAGCGACGGATCTAGTAATCCGAGGATGCTAAATCAATATGTGGTTCGAATTGTGGGTTATCGGTTTTTGGCTCTCAACTCTGGGCATTGCGCAATGGTAACTGTATGGACTTTGAAATATTTGACGCTAGTTTAAGTGGCAGTTTTTCCCTGTATGCTTAGTACTTGCATTTTTACAATTTGTAACTTCTGTGTATCATAGATTTGCATATGCTGATATATCAAATGTTATCATTGATCTGCAGTTACTTCATGAATTATTTTTAGTGCTACAGGTGTGTAGTCTACAATATTAAGACTCGTTCAAACATATTATTTAAAGAAAAGTAGGGAAAGCCGAAAAGTAGTATACAGAATTAGAATAATAAAATTCAAATAATAGAGAGAAACTGCTGCATTGCATATAATGACTGTTCTGTTCTGGAACATGTTTTCAGAGCAGAAAATACTTGATCTACATTCATGACAAGATATGTTAGGCCACGGTACATTTTTAGTAAATTCCCATGCTCAAGTTAAATAAACGGAAAATTTTCTTCGATGTCAGATATATTACCGGTACTGATTATCTACAAGGCATTTAAGATTAACACATTTTTGGAAATTGATCTCTAGAAATATTTGCATTTAGACCTAGGATCTCATTACTTGTTCTATATAAGTAGGTATTATAATACTAGATTTAAATTACGGTACTTTGCTAACAATTTCAACAAAAATAGGCCTACTGTATTTAATATCCCAAAATATTAGAATGTCAAATAAAACCAAATATTTTATAAAATATATTTCTGTAATTGGTAATTAAATATATAGTTCAAAAATAGTCCTAAAATAATAAACATAACCTCACATTATTTTGTAATGATACTAACTGGTTTTAAATATGTATTCATGAGTGTAATAAAATTAGTAATTCATTGTGTAAAGTACTGGTATTATACATGAATAAGTAATTTCATTAACGAATTAAACTTACTTGTACTCGTATTTATGCCTGACTTGTTTTATATAATAGGGACAGTATTCATACTAGATTTATATATTTGCTAACAATTTTAACAAAAATAGGCCAACTGTATTTAAGAACTCAAAATATTATGAATATGAAATTAAAACTCAAATACTTTCTAAAATATATTCTGTAATCAGTAATTAAACATCTTGTTAAAAAATAGTCAAATAATAAAACATAACCTGGCATTATTTTGTACCGATACTAACTTGGTTTTAAATATATAAGCATGGAGTGAATAAAATTAGTAATTCATTGTGTAAAGTACTGGTATTATACATCAATAAAGTCAGTTTCAATAATGAAATAAACTTACCTCTCCGATGATCCAAATGTACAGTAGCCTATCAGGTACACAGGCCTGGTATCTTCGAAAGTCTGCGATTATCACTGTAATCGTAATTTTCAAACTATTTCACACAGTTCTTCTACCCAACTAGAGTATTTTCAATGCAATTGGCCTTCAAAATAATAATTAAAACCATATTCACGTTCAATGTTAAAAATGTCCAGTCTTTCACACGCCATTTTAATATAGGAATCACCCTCCGTTATATATCACCCTCCGATTCTACCGACCAAATTCGTGCGGTTACGGTTTACTAACGAAATACGACGAAATAACTCCCGGTGAAAAGTTACTGTTGTTGGTGAAACGCAAATTGTAGTGAAGCTGGGAAACGCTCCGTTTAATTCACCGGTAACTGTGTTGGTGAAACCGGCCCTTAGTTAAAGTTTTGTTAATTTGACATTGTGTGGAAGTTCTTAGGATTTCTTTTTTGTAGCAAAGAGAGATGAACAGAAAGGTGAATGGAGAAGACTATATAACAGTGAACTACGTGATCTTTATAGGAAGTCAGATTTATTAAGAACAGTTAAGTTTCGAAGACTGCGATGTGCAGGACATGTGACAAGAATGGGGAATGAAAGACATGCATGGAAGCTACGTTATAGGAAAACCGGATGAAAAACGCCCAGTTGGTAGGCCAAGAATGAGGTGGGTAAATAACATTAAAGATGATTTGAGAGAAGGAGATTATACAGGGAATGTTTGGAAAACATTAGCTCAGGATAGGTATGTATGGAGAGCTTATGTCCGTGCGGCCATAAACCTACGGGTTCGATAATACCAGTGAGTTAGTTAGCTAGTAAGTAATTTTCATGCAAATAGAACAAATATATCAAATATATTCTCTTTGACCTTTGCTTCCTTCTTCTTCTTCTTCTTCTTCTTGAACTTCGTAGACAATCTTGGTGGACCAATGGTTACCATGCGTCCTTCTGACTTCCAGGGTCACGAGTTCAAACTCGCCGAGATGTGTGGATTTACAGGACGTAAAAAGACTGTGCACTGGTTTCTGTCGAAAAGTCACCAAATACTTCGGTACCGTGAAAACATTTACGGGACGTAAAATAACCTCACGTTTGAAGAAAAAGAACTGGAAGCAAAATGTGTTCATTCTTTCTCACTCAGATTTGAATTGTGCTCTAATGATCTTAGATGTTAAAGAGCGTCGTTAAATAGAAATAATGTCATGACACTGTCTTCTAAACCAAGTTTTATCCGATTATACATGGTCTAGCTTCTTATGTTGGAATATTTTTGGAGCGGGTTCTAACAGCAAAGTGCAACTTGGATGACTACGGTTTATTTAAGGTTATATCCGTTAGAAGATTATCTTCCCTACGGCTAACATTTTCCTCCTGCACATTGTTCTGTCTTCTGCCATCTTTCATTGGAAAGCCAAATTTTTCTCTTCATGCATTGATGCAGTTTGACACGTTCTTGGAGATTAATTAATTATTTTGTTTCTCGCTCAAGATTTGTCCAGTAAAGCTAGCCCTGCCATGGTACTTCTGATTTAGTTCGAAACACTCCCACTATCGTCAAGGTCATGGAATACCTGATGAACGTAGATATATTTTAGAATTGTTATTAATTAAACATTTCCTCTTTCTAACTTAACTTTGGGTATGATATGTGTTTGTTATATTGTGTTGTTCTTTGCTGTCTTCATGATGTACCGGAGTCATAACTAGAAACTCTCCTAAGCAAGTCATCGTGTATTTTTACCTATTTAATGTTTATTTTTCGTTCACATTTATTTTCATCCGCTCAGCGCAAAAGTAAGAAAGTCCAATTGTGGTGCAATAAATAAATAAATAAATAAATAAACAGGATGAATTAGTGTTTTAAATAAGACTATCAACATCAGCTAGAACAGGAAACATTAATTAAAATATTCTGAAAACAAATAGTCGGAAACACGTTGAATAATTTGTTAAGGCAATGGACTACAAGCCAGGTGGTCGCGAGTTCCATAACAGATGAGGTCAGGGGTTTTACCACTTGACTAAACATTGTGGTAGGATCATGTCACTGGGTTCTACTCAACCTCTAAAATCAATCTTGACTTAAAAGTCCGTCGCGCAGTACTGAAAACTAGGGAGATACATAGTCTCCAAAAAGCTAAAGAGGCGGCAGCCATAATCTCCTACTTTTTCAATAGCTCTCTGAGACCTGTAAGAGGATCGCTTTACACCTTTACAAATATATCGGGCGATGAGTGTTTTCCACCAGATAACTTGAGAAATATGTTAATACCTTTACATACTCACTTCTTTCAAGAGGTTTCTTGATGTTTTATGAAATTTGATTTGTTAACGTTTACATTAAACTAGACTTGAAACATTATGTTGATCTACTGAAATAACTAACTTATGTAGTGTATAATATTGTAGTCTGAGTGTCGTGTATTAACTTGCAAAACATAGAGAATTATTAAAGTAGAAAAATCAATAAGATTGATATTTCAGATAAGTAGATAACCTGGAGTTAATGAACAAAGCAAACAATAGGCGGAGGAAAATTATTAATGCGGAATAATAATTAATACAGGATCGAAAAATCCAACGACCTATTGTATCATGTCTTGGCACCCGTCCACAAGTTCCTATGGAGAAGGAATTTTCTCATGGAATATTAATCATTAAGATATCGGTAACCTTGGGCAAACGCCCTGTCGGTACACCAAGAATGATTTGAGATACGCACATTATACGGTGGATGATTGGAAGACATTACCTCAGGATAGGGATGTATGGAGAGCTTATGTCCGCGCAACCATAAACTTACGAGTTCGATAGAGCCGTGAGTTAGTTAGTCAGTTAGTTAGTTAGGAGATCGGTGTCCACCCAGAATCGCGATGAATTTGTGCAGCTCTAATAAATAGCGACTATAAGAATGAGGAGACATCCTGACCACATACCAACCATATACTGTTTACATTATCGTCTGTGGCCTGTAGTGGGATCACTTTACACACTTTTACCTACCTCTATAAAATGACACAAGAGCTCAGCCAATTAATAGATCAATTGTCTTGCAAGACTCTCGCGGCATGAAGTTTTGTTTATTTTCAAGAACGCAGATGTTTACTTTAAAAATAGAATGAAACGAAATGTTATCCATAAGAATTAAAAACAGAATATTTGCAATTTTAGAGTTAAATTTGTTTTGATTTCCAATGAGTTATCTATCAAATGCATATGCAGTGTATCACGTGATGTATTAATACACATTTGAGGGACAGGAAAAGTACCAGGTAGTCACTTTATTGTTGAAATAGAGTATTAGATTCTCAATGGAAAGTAAGTTACTATATTTTAGGAATCGGAAAAAATAAAAGAAACTGTATAATCATGGGTTTATTTGTCTTCCATATTTGGCACATATTTAAAAAAAAGTAGGTACATTGTGTAATTGAGGACGTTAGAAGCAAAAGTGCAGGTTTTGCAGTATTGAGAAAACAGTTTTAAAGTGGAAGTTGTATGGGAAAATGACAGGTAATTCAAAATGATAACTGCGGGTGATGTGTGTTTTCTCCGAGATAACTCGAAAAAGACAATGCATTTACACTCTCACTTTTTTCAAGAGAAAAAAATCACTTAATCCCTTTGCTTCTAATCGCCTCAGTTAAAAGACATTTCTCTAGCGGTGTAAAAGTAACTTTCCTGGATTTTTCCTTGTAGCCTTCATTTAAAGATGATAACTTGTGGTATTGAATATTTACCTGATACAGGAAGGTCTATATATACATTTCCACGGTATATATTGATTGATGAAACACTTCTATATTCAATCTGTCAAATAATATATTTTAATATTTAATTTGTAAAAATATCTTGCATTTTCACATTTAATGACGTTGCTACGTTACGGTACAGTTATTACGTCAACATTAACAACAAAGGACATTTTTACAATCATTACTTGCATGATAGTGCGTTCTGTCGTACTTACAGGAATGACGACCATGATTGAAAGTTTGGTTTCCTAAATTTTTTGGGTTGCCAACCTATAAATAACTAAATAACTGTACTGTAATATTACAAATTACTTACCGAGGGCGGGAAGTAAACCACTGCCGTTTTTGTATACTACGTACAATGTAGATATATAGAAAAAACATATCCAAAAGGTAGCGTGAATATACATTATACCAAACAAATCCCTGCATTTTAAATGAACTGAGATTTGTTTGAAACAATATAAAACATTAAATTCACACTTGACACCATTTTATCCCTTATTGATGTCACGGCCTGCTGTAGTCTCTACTAAATTATTTTCGGCTTTTATCAATTATACATTGGTCAGACTTCTAACGACAGTCAGTTGTTTAAAGGAACGAAAATATTTCCAACAAAGGTGTTATTTTTTTACTGTTATTTATTATTATCAACACCATCGTGCAAAGGATATGCACAAAACACATTTGTGAAGTGTTTTACAGAATCTCAGAAATTAACGAAACATTGGGACTGGATAATGTATTCAGACTAACAATAGAAAAATTTAGTCTTGATGAAGATAGTAACAACCACAGTGGGATGAGATTAGTCACCTATTGTTGAGAACACAACATTCCCACATAAGAATATTCATAAATACACCTGGACGTCTCCAGATAGTAAATTACGAAACCAGGTAGACTGTACTTTCCCACCCTGTGGTTCGCAAAATATTTCAAGGGATTCGCCAAAACTTTTCCGTAATGGCGGGTTTGCAGGATAGGTCTATTATCGTTTCCATCATTTCTGCAGCATTGTAATAGTAATAATAATAATACACCGTGTTCCAAAATGATGGACAGGGTTTTAAGCAGTTGGTATAGCTTTACAAACGAAATTGAATGCGTGATTATTTACTATAATGAAAGAAAAACTGTCTGCAGTATTTTGTTTCTTGTCATTATTACGTCGTCAGCGTTAAGTTTGTGAAAATGGCGATTCCTGTACAGAAGTCATTCTTTGTGTTGCAATTTGCGAGGTCTGGTTCCATTGTTGCAGTGCAGCGAGCTTTCCAACGGTAATTTGGAATTGATCCTCCGACAAATAAAAATATCCATCGATGGTATAAATAATTAGAAACAGTAAAAGGAAAAGTCCAGGACGTCGACGAACACCAAATGACGCGTCGGTCCGGATGACACGATTCATTCCCATACCCTCCACGGTCTCCCGATCTCACACCTTGTGATTTCTTCCTGTGGGGTTATGTGAAGGACCATGTGTACGTACCACCACTTCCAGACTTGAGAAGAAGGATTGTTGCTGCTGTTGAATCCATTTCTCCAAATGTGCTGACCAAGGTTTGGGAGAAATTCCACTATCGGCTAGATGTGTGCCTTGTGACGAAAGGTGCTCACATGGAACACATATAAAGCATTTTATAGAAACTCGAAGAGTTTCTCTTTAATTAATGTAACTTTTAATATTATATATATGTATCATGTAAGGGAAATTAAATAACTATGAAATCCCGTCCATCATTTTGGAACACTGTATTTATTATTCATCATCTTCATGGTAGGCCGTCGGCCTGTTCTGCTCTCAGAATTCATCTTCCCATATTATTATTATTATTATTATTATTATTATTATTATTATTATTATTATTATTTTATTATTATTGTTATTGTTATATTGTAAGTAATAAGTAGAATATATTATTATAGGAGAGATTAATGTTTGTACCAGAAATTTTCGGTGGCGTAATGGCTAGCGCACTGGTATATATATACATTAATGGTCCCCGAAATCATATGGCCATCATCCTTATCATTATCATCCTTACCATTATCATTATCATCATCATCCTTCACCGGTGTGGCAAGCAACGGGAAGCTACCACACCTACACAATTCCCTAGTAAAGCTGCAAGCATACATGAAAATGCTGTGATTGCAGTGAAGGACCTGCCTTCGGGCAGAATTACTATGGATGGATATATATTAATATAATAAAATTTTTGACATTGAGCAATGCAAGCTTAAAATGACATGATAAGAAAAATAAATGTTCATACGGGACTTGAACCCAGACTTCCGGATTTAAATCCCACTACTTCTAATAACAATGAGAATATATTTTTAAAAGAGAAATTAATGTTTGTACTAGACATGCTCGTTTACGTAATCGGTAGCTCAATGGTATATATATATATATATATATATATATATATATATATATACTAATTTTTTTACATTGAGCAATGCAAACTGAAAATGACATGAGAAGAAAAATAAAAGCTTGGACGGGACTTGAACCCGGACCACTTGATTTATGTCCCACTACATCTATTAATAATGAGATTATATTTTTATAACAGAAGAGAATATTTGTACTAGACTTGCTTGGCGGCGTAATCGGTAGCGCAATGGAATATATATATTATTGTAATTAAATTTTTGACATTGGGCAAAGCAAGCTTAAAATGACATGATAAGAAAAATAAATGCTCGGACGGGTCTTGAACCCGGACCTCTGGTATTATATCCCACTATATCTATTAATAATGAGAACGTATTGTTTCAAGAGAAATGAATGTTTGTACTAGACTTGCTCGGTGTCGTAGTCAGTAGAGCACTGGGATATATATATATATATATATATTATAATTAAACTATTGACATTGAGCAATGCAGGCATAAGAACAAATGATAACAAAAATAAATGTTAGGGCGGGACTAGAACCCGGACCTCTGGATTTACATCCCACTACTTCTTGTAATAATGAGAATACTTTATTATTAGAGAATTTAATGTTTGTAGTACACTTGCTCGGTGGCGTGATCGGTAGCGCACTGGAATATATATATATATATATATATATATATATATATATATATATATATATATATGTTATAATTAAATCTTTAACATTGAGCAATGCAAGCTTAATATGGTATGATAAGAAAAATAAATGCCTGGACGGGATTTCAACCCGGGATCTCTGAGTCTGTACCTCAGCGTGATATCCCCATTACACTACCAGGCGAATCCACTTCAAACACTTATTTGTCTTATATATGTATTATACTCTCCATTATTACTAGATGTCGCGAGAGTTCTTATCATACCATATTAAGCTTGCATTGGCTCAATGTGTAACGATTTAAGTATAACATCGATAAAGCGTCACTGCTATAAAGTAAAATAAAAATTCTCTTTATTTCTTGCTTACTTGATATAGTCAGCTACTAGATGGCAGTGAAGACAGTGTTTCTCGCGACATCTAGTAATAATGGAGCGTATAATCCCTATATAAGAGAAATAAGTTTTTTGAATTGGATTCGCACTGGTAGTGTAACTGATATCACTCTGAGGTACAGACTCAGAGACTCGGGTTCGAATCCCGTCCAGGCATTTATTTTTCTTATATCATACCATATATATATATATATATATATATATATATATATATATTGTAACTACACTTTGACTTTGAGCAATGCAAGCTTAAAATGACGAAGAAAACTAGATTCACGTTCAGTTACAAAGCATTTTATTATATTGGTCCAAATCTGGACAGTAAGTAGAAAATAAGCCAACCAGCTGTTAGCAGTAGAATGGATTTTCGGAGGCGATGTACAAGAAATTGAAGAATGGATAAGGTCAGAAACATCACAATAAGGCAAATTATGCAAGTTGAGAAAACATATTAGGAAAAATAGAAGAAAAACGTTTGAAATGGTATGGACACCTCATAAGAATGGAAGAAGAGAGAATACCATTGAAGATCATTAATTGGAAAGCTAATGGAAGGAGTGGAAGAGGCGGGCCTAGAGAACGATGAATGGATGGAGTGAAGAGAAGTATGGAAGCTAGAGATCTGAGGGAAGAAGGTGCTTAAGACAAGAAACCTCTACTTAACAAATCACTTTCGGTTGAAGGAGAAACACTGTATTGTGGAATATTCCTAAATAAAAAAATTATTGCATTATTATTATTATTATTATTATTATTATTTTATTTTAATTTACAATTTATTTATTAATAATATTATATATTAATAATATTATTATATTGTATTATTTTAATTTACAATTTATTTTGTTTAATAATATTATAATAAAATAAATATTGAAATTATAGATTTTATAAATTTTGCAGTAAATTGTATATTAGGTTATCGTTCATATTTGTAATGTTTGATAAAATGGCTAATTAACGTGCGAACCCTGTTTACAAAACATGGTCTGATAAATAAAGTACATGTGGCAACAATGTACTTCTCATTCTGCGTCTCCGGAAAAATCAATAAGTAGCTCAATGGCCCGTGTAATATATCAATCGAATTTACATATTGTATTATTTTTAATATTTAAACGAAAACTGTCAAAGCTGCATAAAAAATAAACATTTTCAGACAATTTTGAAAAATGAAGCTATTCAAAAATAATATTAAAACATCTCCGAGCAATTACATAGATTATATATTTTATTATAAACTTCAAAGTTTTTAAAATATTTCGTCTGCATGTTAATTGACGATCCATTAGTAATGTCAGAACTCGCGTCAAGGAGACACAAACATCGCCACTTAACGATCGTGTTTTGTTAATTTGCAACACTGTAGGCATACGTTGTATGAGCCAGACGCCTGTCGAGTATAAATGTTATAATTTGGAAAATATGAAGAAGTATATGACGTAATAGTAGCAGTTATAACTATTAAATAAACAATAATAACAGTTATAAAAGCAGTTAAAACGTTATAATTACTTATATAATGTCTCAAACTTTAAAACTACCAAAAATAGGTCATCGAAATTTTAATTTTTTCTTTATTTTTGTCTAGAATATGTTGTTGATTATATGAGATTTTGGTTATTTTTTTAAATATTTCTTGGTTTTAAACTTAATAGCTGTGCTGACAACTGTGATCAACCATAAATATAAATTAGCAATACGTGATTTCTCCATTCTAACACATTGTATTTATAATTTTATTTGCAATCTCATGATAGCCGGATACTCAGCCAGAAGTCCACCCACGTTAATCGAATTTAAAACTTGAAAAAAACGCATAAATTATTATAGCAATATGTGAATAATAACCTGAGAAAGTATATAAATTGATTTATTTCCCTAAAAAAAATGCCTGAAAATTAAATGTGGAGTTCAGGTGACTTTAACGCAAGAACGGCATATGCAACGTTAAACTTTAAAAAAAGTTCAAACGAAAGAGACTATATACTAGTGGAGCGCCAGATCATCCAGTAATTTTGTGTACATTAACTGCCAACTTTCTCACCTAACTTATTGTCATTATCGAACCGTGGTACCTAGACTCGCGGACATCACTATCCTGAGATTTTTCCAATCATTCCCTGTATATTCTACTTCCCTAGTATCATGTTAACATTAACCTCCTACATCATTCTTTGCCTTCCCTTTGGTTTAGAGTTTCCATGCCGCTCTTCCATTCCTCATTTGTGGTCACATGACCTGCTCACCGAAGTCTACGAGACTTGACTGTAAAAAACTATGTCGTTTAAACCAACTAATTAACTTACTAGCACTATCGTCCCCGTAGTTTCACGGCCGCGTGTAGATAAGCTCTCCATACATCCCTATCCTGGGATAATGTTTTCCAATTATCCCCTGTATAATCTACTTCCCTCAAATCATGATAAATATTATTCTCACGCTTCATTCTTGGTCTACCGAATGGCCGTTTTCACTCTGTTTTGTTATACCAACTTCAATGCCTCACTTTCTTTCCGCATTCCTACCACGTGTCCTGCGCATCGCAGTCTATAAAACTTAACTGTATTATATTCGATTTCCTACTATATAGATCATGTAGTTCACTGTTATGTAGTCTTCTGCATTCGCCCGTCTGTTCATCTCTCTTTTGTCCTAAAATTTTCCTAAGAACTTTGTTCTGAAATAGTACAGTATTTCCATTATTCATTTCCATTATTATTTCATATTATTGCTTTTTATTATTTTTTTCAAATGCCCCAGGATTGTCTTTCGACATTCCTGGTTTCTCTCCTGGCATGGCGTACTTGTAACACACTTCTGAGGTTGGGGCGCCAGGAAGGTGGGGTTACGTTGCCCCGATGATATGATGGGTGATGTTGATGATAATTGTGCGCCAGGAGAGTCCCTAATCCTAAGCTTAACCTAAGATGAATATGAATGATGATGATTGCGATGGCCATATGATTTCGGGGACCGTTTGGGCCTTAAAGTTTTCCTGACATTTGTCTTACAGGTGAGGAAAAACCCCGATAAAAACCTCACCCAGAAAAACTGTCCCGACTGGGGATCGAACTCTGGCCCGCTGCGCGACAAGGCAGCACACTACCCCGAGACTACAGCGGTGGACTTATTATTATTATTATTATTATTATTATTATCATTATTATTATTGTCATTATCATCATTATTATTATTATTATTATTATTATTATTATTATTATTAATTATAAAATAATTATAATTTATTGATTAATCATTTGTTTACTAATTATAAATAGTACTATAATAATATGTTTATTATTGTAAATTTCCCAATTTTTCAGTTAACGTCTGGTTTATATTTATAAATTTTGAAAAAATTGCTAATTAACATGCGAAATATGTTTACACAACATAGTCTAAGAAATAACGTAGATGTGGCAACAATCTACTTGTCATTCTCCGTCTCCGGAAAAATCAATAAGTAGCTCAATGACCTTCATAAAATTTCAATCAAATATACATATTGCATTATTTTTCATATTGACACGAAAACTATCGAAGCTGCATAAAAATTAAACATTTTCAGACAATTATGAAAAATTAATGTATTCAAAAATAATATTAAAACATTTCTGAGCAATTAAATAGAGTATATATTTTATTATAATCTTCAAAGTTTTTAAAATATTTCGTTTCCATGTTAATTGACGATCCGTTTGTACTGTCAGAACTGCGTCAAGGTGACATAAGGTGACACTTAGCGATTGTGTTTTGTTAATTTGCAACACTGTAGGCGCACATTGAATAAACCAGGTGCCTGTCGAGTATAAAGCTTGTAATTTGCAAAATATGATGACGTAATTATATAGGCATATATATAGGCTCTCCAGACATCCCTATACCTATATGTTTTTCAATCATTCCCTGTATATTCTATTTCCCTGATATCGCCTACGCTTTAGTTTCCTACAAAGAGTTTCCATGCCTCTCTTTCATTCCTCATTTGTGTCACATGACCAGCTCAACGAAATCTAGGAGACTTGACCGTATAAAACTATGTCGTTTAAACTAAGTAACTCACTGGATCTATCTGGAACTCTCCATGCACCCCTATCCTGAGCTAATGTATTCCTCTTATCCCATTATAATCTACTTCGCCCAAATCATATTTAATGTTATTTTCCCAGTTCATTCTTGATCTATCAACTGGCTGTTTTTCTCTGGTTTTCCTACAATAATCTTCCATACACCTCTTTCATTGAGACTTGACTGCATAAAATCATGTAGTTTAAACTAACTCATTGACACTATGGAACCCGTAGGTTCATGGCCACTAGGCCATAAGCTCTTCATACATCCCTATCTTGGGCTAATGTTTTCCAATCATCCCCTGTATAATCTATTTTCCACAAATCGTGTTAAATATTATTCTCTCGCCTCATTCTTGGTCTACCGAATGGCCGTATTCACTCTGGTTTCCTATAAGAAGCTTCAATGCCTCCTTTTCATACCGCATTCGTACCACTTGTCCTGCGCATCGCAGTCGACGAGACTTAACTGACCTTATTATATCCGGATTCCTACAATATACACTGCTCAAAAAAAATTAGGGGATATTGTAGAATAACCTATTAAGACTATGTTTTTAGGAACAGTATTAGATGCAATCACTTTCTGTTACTCCAAAAGAATGTAAACAAGAGTTTGAAGTCATTACGTAACCTCTGTACCACACCAGATGTCAAAGAGATCCTGATTAGGAATATGGCAAACAAACAAAAGCAACATTAACATGGGTGAAAATGTTTCTTTAGTATGGTGTATGGTCCTCCTCGAACGGCCAGCACTGCCTCACCACCTGTATGGCATTGATGCAATGAGGTTAGCAATGAGTTCTTGGGGGATACGTGGCCACTCTTCCATAAGAGCAATATGCAGCTCTGAAACAGTTGTGGGAGGTGCTGGTCTGCCTGCAATGCACCTGCCTAATGCATCCCACACATGCTCAATCGGATTTAAGTCCGGGGAGGAAGCTGGCCATTGCATACGCTCGATACCCTCCACTTCCAGCATGTCGTCCACCAAGCCAGCTTTGTGGCGTCGTGCATTATCGTCCATAAAAAGAAAAGAATCACCTATGGCATCAGCATAAGGCACGACAAAAGGTCGGAGAATCTCATCTCTATACTTTACCGCAGTGAAAGTACCACCTTGGATAACGTAGAGGTCCGTACGTCCACCACTACTGACTCCTGACTACACCATCAATCCACCGCCACCATATGGGGATCTTTCACGTACAAAAGCTGGATTGTTTCGTGTCCCTTTTTCTCTCCAGATGAATACACGCCGACTCTCACATTCCATGTTGAATCGCGACTCATCAGAAAAAAGAACTGATCTCCATTCAGCATGCCTGCACCCACGATGTTCCTCCGCCCAGTTTCTGCGATCTCTACGGTGTTGTGGAGTTAACCTGGTACACACCATGGGCCTACGGGCATAGAGACCACTTCCATGCAGTCGATTAGGGACAGTTTGAGTTGACACCCTGCGTCCTGTTGCTGTTTGAAGTGTATTTCGCAGTTGAGTTGCATTCTGCTGTCTATTCCGACGGGCTGTTAACAAGAGGTAACGGTCATCCCTTGCTGTTGTTGCCCTTGGTCGACCTTGTCCGGCTCTTCTGTGAACAGTATGTTCTTTGAAAATGATTCCAATGTCTGGAAATCACGCTTTGAGACACCCCAATGGCTTGTGCCACCTCTTGTTGTGTCTGTCCAGCTTCCATCCTTCCTATGGCCCTCCAAGCCATTGGTTCAGGTAAATCACGTTGTCGACGCATCACTGTCCCTAAGGCAAGTCATTCACTAACTGAAAACTGGACTGGATTTAAAAACAGCAACAAAACATTCACCCCCACACCACCCTTTCACATCAACAGTACAGACACTGCCCCCTGGTGTGGTACCGAGGTTACGTAACAACTTCAAACTCTTATTTACATTATCTTGGAATAATAGAAAGTGATTGAATCTAATACTATTCGAAAAAACGTAGTCTTAATAGGTTATTCTACAATATCCCCTAATTTTTTTAAGCAGTGTAGATCATGTAGTTCACCGTTATGTAGTCTTCTGCATTCGCCCGTCTGTTCATCTCTCTTTTGTCCTAAAAATTTTCCTAAGAACTTCATGTTAGAACAGTACAGATTTTCAATATACTATTATTATTATTACTATTATTGTTATTGTTATTATTATTATTATTATTATTATTATTATTAAAATAAGAATAACTGATGGAAGAAGAATCGTTGGTATGTTGAACTCAGTACTTTGGAATAGAAATGTAATATACAGAACGAAGAAAACTACATTTCAAGTTCTGTTACAAAGCATTTTATTATATGGGTCGAAACCTGGACAGTAAGAAGAAAATAAGCCAACCAGCTGTCATCAGTAGAAATGGATTTTTGGAGGCGATGTACAAGAATTTCAAGAAAGGAAAAGGTCAGAACACCACAATAAGGGAAATTATGCAAGTTGAGAAAACTTATTAGGAAAAATAGAAGAAATACGTTTCAAATGGTATGGACACCTCATAAGAATGGAAGAAGAGAGAATAACATAGAATATAATTAATTGGAAAGCTAATGGAAGAAGTGGAAGAGGCGGGCCTAGAGAACGATGGATGGATGGAGTGAAGAGAAGTATGGAAGCTAGAGATCTGAGGGAAGAAGGTGCTTTAGACAAGAAACCTCTGGCGACAAATCACTTTGGGTTGAAGGAGAAACACTGCATTGTGGAATATTCCTAAAAAATTGTTATTATTATTATTATATTATTTAAATTTACAATTTATTTATTAATAATATTATATATTAATACTATTATTATATTATGATATTTTAATTTACAATTTATTTATTAATAATATTATAATAACATAAATATTGAAATTATAGATTTTATAAATGTTGCAGTAAATTTTATGTTAGGTTATCGTTTATATTTGTAATGTTTGATAAAATGGCTAATTAACGTGCGAACCCTGTTTACAAAACATGGTCTGATAAATAAAGTAGATGTGGCAACAATGTACATCTCATTCCGCGTCTCCGGAAAAATCAATAAGTAGCCAATGGCCCGTGTAATATATCAATCGAATTTACATATTGTATTATTTTTAATATTTAAACGAAAACTGTCAAAGCTGCATAAAAAATAAACATTTTCAGACAATTTTGAAAAATTAAGCTATTAAAAAATAATATTAAAACATCTCCGAGCAATGACATAGAGTATATATTTTATTATAAACTTCAAAATTTTTAAAATATTTCGTTTCCATGTTAATTGACAATCCATTAGTAATGTCAGAACTCGCGTCAAGGTGACACAAACATCGCCACTTAGCGATCGTGTTTTGTTAATTTGCAACACTGTAGGCGTACCTTGGATGAGCCAAACGCCTGTCGAGAATAAATGTTATAATTTGGAAAATATGATGATGTGTATAATAATAATGATGATAATAATAATAATATAATAATAATAATAATAATAATAATAATAATAATAATAATAATAATAATAATAATAATAATAATAATAATAATAATAATAATAATAATAATACTTTATTTATTCTGACAGAGTTAAGGCCATAAGGCACTCTCTTCCACTCAACCAGAACAAATACAAATAAATATTTGACAAATATAGATATACACTATACTAATTATAAACAGTTAAAGATACAGTAATGTAGCAATGTAAATGTCATGTACAAACAACATTTTATAGGGTTATAACAATAATGATACGATAATAATAATAATAATAATAATAATAATAATAATAATCTCTATCTATCTTCGGGTTTTTACAGTTGCTGCCGTCTTCCCGTGCCAAACCTCCAAAGCCTATGGTCTTGGACATCTTCGGTGCTTAGCCCTCTAGCTTGCATTACTGTCTTCATGTTTTCCTTCCATGTTAACCTTGGTCTTCCTCTTTTCTTCTCTCTGTTCGGATGCCATTCATATAGTTGCTTCGGCCATCGCTCATCTTCCATTCTTAAAACATGTCCTAACCACTTTAATTCCTTCTCCTCAATTCTTTCAATTATAATTTCTTCTGCTTCCATTATGTTTCTAATTTCCTTATTTTCTAATTTAGACTTTCTGGCACTTCTTCGTAAATAATCCATTTCTAGAGCTATTAGTCTATTCTTGTAGTACTTATTGATTGTCCATACCTCACTTCCGTACATTGCAACAGATTCCACCAATGTTTTACCAATATATTTTTTTGTGTCTTTCCAAATATGCTTATCCCAGCATATGGAATTTAACAATGATATTATTTTGCTACTCAATTCAATTCTATGTTTTATGTTCTCTTTGCCTATATCTTCGATGTTATCCATAATCATTCCCAAATATTTAGTTTGTTTCACTTGCTTTATTTGGATTCCTAGAGGGTAGCAGGTAGGCCACATTCCTTTGCTATTCGTAAAAGTACAAGATACTAAAAGAAATTCAGGGATAAACAACATATCTGAAAACGTAAGTGATAGAACACAGTATGTGTATTTTGTATTCTGATTTAAAGTCCAGCGCAGCCGGAATAGCGGTGAGGAGATTTAAATGGGTTCCCAGTGAACATGCTAGGTGCTTTAAACGTGTCTCCAATGGGTTAATAATTTCTATTAGGTTTCTGTCAATATTGTATTTCTCCAATACTTCCCATAATTTGTTCCTCGGAATTGAGTCATAAGCTTTCTCTAAATCTATCATTGTCAAATGGGTTTCTTCTCCAACTGCTGTCCGTTTTTCAATTAACTGTTGTATTGCAAATATATTGTCAACACATGACCTTCCTGGTCTGAATCCATTTTGATCTTCTCCTAATTTGTCTTTAATATATTTTTGTAACTTTGTTTTTAATAACTTCGTAAATATTCTATATAATGTGTTATTTATACTTAGTCCTCTGTAGTTGTTCTTCTTGTAGATACTGTGGTTCCGAAATCAAAGAAATTAATCATCTCCAAGCAGCGTTTCAATCCAATGGATACAGCAAAACAGATTTTCGCCGAGCCATAAATCCCAATAAATACAAATCCGAAAACGGGAACAAGGAGGAGGCTAAGGGTAAGGTGTACCTACCATATATCAAGACAATAACGGAGAGAATTGGTCGAATATTAAATAAATATAACATATCTACAACCTACAAGCCAACACAAAAAATCAGCAATATACTGCGCCCAGCCAAAGATACAAGAGATCCGTTGAGTACTGCCGGTATATATCGCATCCCTTGCAGTTGTGGAGAAGTTTATATCGGCACAACAAAAAGAATGGTTACCACAAGATTGCAAGAACACAAGAGGCATTGCAGACTAAAACAAAAGGAAAAATCAGCCGTAGCGGAACACTGGATGAACAACCAAGAACATATAATAAGATTCGAAGAAACACAGGTATTGTCCCAAACATCACATTATTACACCAGACTGTACAGAGAAGCCATTGAAATATATAAACACAAAAATTCCTTTAACAAAAAAGAAGAAACCATGAAGATAAACAAAATCTGGATCCCGGCATTGCACAATACGACAACGAAGCCTATGACTTCTGCTATCGACAGCCTGGACAAAACAGCACGCAACACGGACCGCGCAGGAAACCGCCTCTCCACCAGGGGCGTGCCTATAAATAGGGAGGGAGTTTCCAACGACCAGCCAGTCTGCAGCCGACTGTTGAGGAGTTCACAGAGAGCACGCAGTATCTCCTGAAGATGTCTACCGCAGCAGTAGACGAAAACGTCGAGTAGAAGAACGACTGGACCACGGCCTATATGCCCGGAAGACGAACCTAATAGGGATCAATAATAATAATAATAGTAATAGTAATAGTAATAATAATAATAATTATAATAATAATATTAATAATAATAATAATAATAATTATATTTATAATAATAATATAAATATGATTCATTATACGAGAAACACCAATTAATATATATATGTACCTTACACTCGATAGTAATGAAGTCGAGTTTAGAGCAAATATAAATTTAGATTTCTTTTAAAAGATGCCAATGTCCGGCAGCCCCTTATTTCTTGTGGTAGGGAATTCCAGTTGCGAGAAGTGAAGATGGTATATGACATGGAGTGATGTGATGTCCTATGTTGCGGTATATTAAGCAAGATACTATGTTGTGATCTTGTGTTTAAGTTATGGTTTGAGGATAGATACAGGAAACGGGATGATACATAATTGGGAATCGAGGTATGTAGGATCTTAAAGAGGAGAATTAGACAGTGCGATTTTCTTCTCTCTTTTAGATGTAGCCATGACAATTCGTGGAATAATGGAGAAATGTGATCGTATTTTCGAACATTAAATATGAATCTGATACACACATTATGGGCACGCTGCAGTTTGTCCGACAATCCGTCACTTATGTCAGTTAGTAGAACGTCACAGTAGTCAAAATGCGGCTTCACTAAAGTTTGGATTAAAATTCTTTTAAGAGTTTTAGGACGAAAATGTTTAAGTCGCTTTAGGGAATGCATTATGGAGAAGATCCGACATAATAATAGCAGTTATAACTATTAAATAACAAATAATAACAGTTATAAAAGCAGTTAAACAGTTATAATTATTAATATAATGCTTTAAACTTTAAAACTACAAAAAATATGTCATAGAAATTTTAATTTTTACTTTATTTGTGTCTAGAATATGTTGTTGATTACATCAGATTTTGGTTATTTTTTTTAATATTTGTTGGTTTTAAACTTAATAGCTGTGCTGATAACTGTGATCAGTCATAAATATTATAAATTAGCAATACGTGATTTCTACATTCTAACACATTGTATTTATAATTTTACTTTCAATCTCATGATGGCGGATTCTCTGCCAGAAGTCCACCCACATTAATCGAATTTAAAACTTGAAAAAACACATAAATTATTATAGCAATATGTGAATAATGATCTGAGGAAAGTGTATATATATGTATATATATATATATATATGTATATATATATATATATATATATATATATATATATAATGTTGATTTATTTCCAAAAAAGTGCTTGAAAATTAAATGTGAAGTTGAGGTGACTTTAACGCAAGAACGGCATATGCACAACGTTAAACTTCTTTTCAAAGTTCAAACGAAAGAGACAACTCTAGGAGCGCCAGATCATCCAATAATCTTGTATATATTAACTGTCAACTTCCTCACCTAACCTATCGTCATTATCGAACCGTGGTACCTAGAATCGCGGACATAGGCTCTCTATATATCCCTATCCTGAGAGTTTTCCTATCATTCCCTGTATATTCTACATCCCTAGTATCATGTTAATATTAACCTCCTACCTCATTCTTGGCCTTCCCTTTGGTTTTCCTACAGAGGTTCCATGCCCCTCTTCCATTCCTCATTTGTGTCACATGACCTGCTCACCGAAGTCTACGAGACTTGACTGTATAAAACTATGTCGTTTAGACCAACTAATTAACTTACTAGCACTGTCGACCCCGTAGTTTCATGGCCGCGCGTTCTTAAGCTCTCCATACATCCCTATCCTGGGATAATGTTTTCCAATCATCCCCTGTATAATCTACTTCCCTCAACTCATGATAAATGATATTCTCACGCTTCATTCTTGGTCTACCGAATGGCCGTTTTCTTTCTGATTTTCTATAGGAGCTTCAATGCCTCACTTTCTTTCCGCATTCGTACCACGTGTCCTGCGCATCGCAGTCTACGAAACCATCATTATATCCGATTTCCTACTATATAGATAAAGTAGTTCACTGTTATGTAGTCTTCTGCATTCGCCTGTCTGTTCATCTCTGTTTTGTCCTAAAATTTTCTTTCTTCTTCTTCTTCTTCTTTAAGCCCATGTTTCCCTTAACAGGGATTTAGGCGCTTTCCCCCTAAAGGGAAGAATTTGAGCCATACTAATTTAGTTACACTTGTTTTCGTATAGATGTCATTTGAGTGGTCCGTGGTCAGCGTTCCGCCTCATACTGATATCTAGGAAACCAAGATAGTACTAGGACGGGAAAATTCGGTAAATTTTGCTTAGAGGCCTTTTCATTCAGGCTTAAGGATCTTTTACGAGCCTAAAAACCTTCTTAAGAACTTTATTCTGAAATAGTACAGAATGCCCATCATATTATTATCATTATTATTATTATTATTATTATTATTATTATTATTATTATTATTAAAAATTTGACAAATTTGATATGGAATTCATGATAAAAAGGTGGACAAACACATATGAATCATGGGGTCTCACAGTAAATTTACAAAAATCAGAATATCTGGCAATAAATAGCAATGAAAGAGAAAATTTAATATTGGAAGAAGGAATCCAAATAAAGCAAGTGAAACAAACTAAATATTTGGGAATGATTATGGATAACATCGAAGGTATAGGCAAAGAGAACATAGAACATAGAATTGAATTGAGTAGAAAAATAATATCATCATTTAAATTCCATCTGGTGGGAGAAGCATATTTGTGAAAGACACACCAATAAATATACTTGGTAAACATTGGTGGAATATGTTGCAATGTATGGAAGTGAGGTATGCACAGTCAATAAGTACTACAAGAATAGACTAATAGCTCTAGAAATGGATTATTTACGAAGAAGTGCCAGAAAGTCTAAATTAGAAAATAAGGAAATTAGAAACATAATGGAAGCAGAAGAAAGCATAATTGAAAGAATTGAGGAGAAGGAATTAAAGTGGTTAGGACATGTTTTAAGAATGGAAGATGAGCGATGGCCGAAGCATCTATATGAATGGCATCCGAACAGAGAGAACAAATGAGGAAGACCAAGGTTAACATGGAAGGAAAACATGAAGACAGTAATGCAAGCTAGAGGGCTAAGCATCGAAGATGCCCAAGACCGTATGCTTTGGAGGTTTGGCACGGGAAGACGGCAGCAGCTGTAAAAACCCGAAGATAGATAGATAGATAGATAGATAGATAGATAGATTATTATTATTATTATTATTATTATTATTAATTATGAAATAATTATAATTAATTTATTTTTATTTATTAATTATAAATAGTATTATAATAATATATTTATTATTATAGATTTTTCAATTTTCTCACTTAATTTTATGTTACGTTTGGTTTTATATTTATATAGTTTGCAAAAATTGCTATTAAACATGCGTAATATGTTTACTACACACAGCCTAAGAAAGACTAATGTGGATGTGGTCAACAATCTACTTGTCATTCTCCGTCTCCGGAAAAGTCAATAAGTAGCTCACTGGCCTTCATAAAGTTTCAATTCAATATACATATTGCATTATATTTCATAATTACACGAACAAACTATCAAAGCTGCATAAAAAATAAATATTTTCAGACAATTATGAAACATTAAGTCATTCCAAAATAATATTCAAAAATCTCTGAGCAAGTACATAGAGTATATATTTTATTCTACGACACTGTCCCGGTTTTTAAAATATTTTCTTGTTCCATGTTTCATCGACGACCTGTTCATATTGTCAGAACTGCGTGAATGTGACCAAACAACGCCACATAGCGATTGTGTTTTGTTAATTTGCTACCCTGGTAGGCGTATACCTTGCGCAACCAGGCGTCTGTCTTGTATAAATATTAATACATTCAACCTGTAAGATTTTGGTGATAGTTAATTAAGCGTGCTTAGAGTGGGTTTGGATGGCTGTGGAATGGAATCAGGAGCTTTTTTGTCTGTCAATTGAACACGTGGTTTGGTGATTTATATTAATATTTGAATCATTATATAAACATGAACATCTGGTGGATGGTTTTTTTTGACTCAATAACTGGCTTAAAACTGCTTAACCGAATTGAATGGGGTTGTTAAAACCATCATTTAGAGATTTTATTTGGGAAAATTAACGTATGCAACTTATTACCGTATGTACTATAGGACCGGAGCAAAATAAATAAAAATAAATAATAGTTTTAAAAAACTAAAACAACACGCTTTATTAGAAAACCGAACTAAAAAATTTAAAATAATTTTAATTTCCAACACGCTTGGGATAAAATTAAAGTGGTCAACAAAAAAAATCATATCCAACACATATAGAATAAAACTAGAGGTATGAACAAAAAGAAAATAATTTTACCGTCAAAAGCGTGGGGTGCTCTATATCTATTAATATATTTGATAATAAACAGATATTGGTAAAAGTAAAGTCTGTAAGAAGAAAATGTAAAAATCATAAAACGCACCCCACGCTTTTGATGGTAAAATTATTTTCTTTTCGTTGATTACTCTAGTTTTATTCTATATGTGTTGGAGAAGATTTTTTGTTGACCTCTTTAATTTTATCCCAAGCGTGTTGGAAAATATTTTTTTTATTTAGTTAGTTCGGTTTTCTAATAAAGCGTGTTGTTTTAGTTTTTTAAAACTATTATTTATTTTTTATTTTTTAGTTTTAATATTTTACAAAATAAGGTAAAAATGTAAATATCTTTAAATTCGATACTATTGTAGTATGCCCTCTTCTAAAAAAATCGTCCCAGCCGGATTTGAACCAGCGACCTATGGATTACTGAAATTATATACCGCTAGAGTTCACCGCTCTACCAACTGAGCTCTTCCAACGATTGACCAAAAAGTCGACAAGTCCGGAACCTATTATACCAGTTTTCATTTTTTTTTTATTTTCTGATGATTCTGGCCAGGATTTTAGAAAATAATGTGACATTATTATATTATCATGGCTCTATTATAATTATACAAAGTTTCAAGTAGATCCTATGTTTCTAAGTGGGTGAAAATCGTTATTATTATTATTATTATTATTATTATTATTCTTATTATTATTATTATTATTATTATTATTATCATTATACATAGTATGCCTAAAATATGATTGTATATATATATATATATATATATATATGTTGATTTACTCTAATTTTAACGCATAAAATACTGTACGATTATAGAAAGATATAAATTAAAATAGAATTACCGGTGCTAATAAAGTAGAATATATCTCATAATTTCTACTCGTTGTGCAGAAAATTATCCTCATAGTTTTTTTAAAGTAAATACATTTCTCTCATTTCGAATAATGGAATTTGTGTGCTACGTAAGTTTATTTTAAGAGCGCGACGAAATAAATGTAAGATATTTCACTTAACATAAAATGCAAATATAGTTTTAAATATGTTGGGTTGTTATTACGTATATAAAACATAGTAAAGTATAGCCTGGAATATTTAATACCGTATAAACACGCTACATTGACGATAAAGGTGCTCAGCATTTTCCAAATAAATTATATAATTTAATATTTAATACATCAAATAATCCCAATTATATGGAATTCAAACATAACGTTTTTCATTAAATTAATTTTCCTATTTATTAAATTTAAAATATAAAATACAATGAAATGATGCACATATACTTTATTTAAAATATTCTTCAATGAAATCATTCTCTTTGTTTTTAGATAAAACACAATGGTTTTTGTTTAACAAAACGAGTGTAATATGGATGTGAGATAGCTTGAAATAGTAAAGTGAACCCACAACAGGCCCGGAGGCCCTTGTGGTAGTAGGAGGTTAAGGCAATCAGCACTTTGTCAGCCGGGTTGTCAGCCCTGCGTGACGGCCGCCTTTACCCCCAGAACAAGCGTTTGGTACTCATTTCCGTTAGAGGCTGTGTCGACCCCAGGGCCATAGTGCAGCTTGAAATAGTCCATCAAATATTAATTATTGTCATTTTTTTTGCTTAATGAATTATTATTGAAATTAGTTGATGAAAAACGGAAAATACTCTTATTTCATGTTTCACCGTATTTTAATGTTAATAATAAATAAAATGCTATATAATTACTTTACGAAAGAAAAAATAGTATTATAAAAAATTAATTATGAGGATTATATGTGTAATTATAAAAATATTATAATACTGGTACTTGCTGCTTTCTCACTCAAAAACAAATTTTTTGTTTGTTATGTAGTAAATAATCTTTTAATTACGTTTCTACTCTGGGAAATTAAATTGTTTGTTATAATCTTTTTGAAATATTAAAATGAAATGCAATAACAAATACACTTAATGTTATTAAATTATAAAATAAGTCTGTAAAGCTACATTACTTTAAGCTCTACGTTTGTAGAGAGTCTACATAAATTAATACGGAATTAAAAACATTAAATAAGCTTAATTAAATTATAAGTTATTATTATTATTATTATTATTATTATTGAAACAATTAAATTGGTACGGACACATTAGAACAATGGAGTAAGGAAGACTACCTAAGATAATCATGGATTGGGAACCACAGGGAAGGAAAAAGAAGGGTAGACCAAGTATTAGGTGGATTCAGGGAATCAATGAAACTAAGAGGGAATGGGAAATAGAAGAAGATATATGGATGAACAGACAAGAATGGAAAAATGTGTTGAAACAAATGTGTAGTTAACTGTGAACATGGGTACCGGAAAAATGTATATTCATTGTAAAAGCCGGAATAATAAAAAAAAATATTATTACTATATTCATTGCAGAGACTCCTTTCAAAAAACGTTAAATTGAAAAAATATAAAACTATTATTCTACCAGTTATATTACATGGGTGCGAAACATGGACTCTTACTTTAAGGGAGGAAAGGAGATTACGAGTATTTGAGAATAAAGTTCTTAGGAAAATTTTGGACCAAAACGAGATGAACAGACAGGTGAATGGAGAAGACAACTTAACAATGAACTACATGGTCTTTATAGGAAGCCAGACATGATTCGAATATTTAAGTCTCGTAGACTGCGATGGGCAGAACTTGTGGCACGAATGGGGAATGAAAGAGGTGCATGGAAGCTTCTTGTTAAAATATTTTCAGTTCGAGGGCAGCACCAAGATAAGATATTGACAGGGTCCACTCAAACAGATGGGTTTACATTATCCCATTACCCGAACTTCGATATATATATATATATATATATATATATATATACACATATCCTACTTGGGACTAATAACACTTATATATATATATATTATATATATATATATATATATATGTGTGTGTGTGTGTGTCATCGTTATTGTCATAAGTAGGATAGATCAAGATTTCTAAATCTTTCTAATATTTTGTTCATGGGTCAATAGTTTCATTGCTTCGTAATAAAGACAGCTCATAAACTATAGTTTAACACTTTAGACCACGTACCACAATATTCACATATACGTACATATGCAAGATTACAAAGTTGTAGATTAACTGTGTGACACGTGCTCTATGATCTCATTGTTTGAACATCAGAGATGTGAAGTAAAACTAAATCCACTCTTTCACTGCAAATATCGTGCAAGAAAATCCGCTCTTTTTCAAGGTTATTTTAAATAACGTTAGTTTACTTACTTCATCATTAGTTTATTCATCGAATTTGTCTTAATTTAAACAATCAGTGGATTAATAGTTAAGTATCATCGCCCCTCACTATGATGGTTGTCCGTTTATATAAGAACAGGTATCGAGCGACGTGCGGAATTATTATAGTGGCGGTAGTCGGCATCTTTGTATTTAATTATATATAACAGCTGCGGGGAGCCTCTGGGCAACCGCCATAGTCAGGGGATAATGATATACTTTCCTCTAGTTCAAAGGTTCGATTATTCAGAGCAAGTCGGGGTCGATGGATTTTTCCAGGGCTAGAATTTCTTAGCTATGGGTCTCGTGTCTTAGAACTACGATACGTAAAAGAACTTCAGGTTTGAAAAAGGAGGCCTCAGAGCAAAATCTGTCCGTCCTTTCATGCACAGGTTTGAATTCGATCTGAATGGTTTTACCAGTTAAAGAGTGTTGTAATAATGTATTAGATGCGAGATTGGGAAGTGGTTTTACAGAAGCCAGGAAAATGTTTAACACCCGAGCGATAGCGAGGTTTTTAATCTCCAAGATTCTGTAAAACACTTCACAAACGTGCGTTATACATTATTTTTTGCACGATGGTGTTTTCAAAATAATAAATAATGTAAAATAATAACATATTTGTTGAAAATGTTTGCATTCATTATAAACAACTGACTAACGTTAACAGTGTGGGCAATGTTTATTAGTATAAAATACAGCAGGCTGTGAGACCATTAGTGATAAAATGGCGGCAAGTAGGTATTTACTGTTTTATATTGTTTCAAATAAAGTTCAATTAATTTAAAATGCAGTGATTTGTTTCGTATATTAACACTACCTTTGTACGTAGTATACGTAGAATGCCGTGGTTTTACTTCCCGCACGTGGGTGTAAATGTAACATTACAGTATAGTTATTTAGGTTGGCAAACCCGAAATATAGGAAGTTGAACTTTCAATCATGGTCGCCATTGCTGTAAGTACGACAAAACGCAGTATCGCGCAAAAAAATATAATAACACTGAAACAATCAACAATAATATTTTTTTTTGCAAATGCCCCAGGTCGTCTTTCGACATTCATGGTGTTCTCTCCTGGCATGGCGTACTTGTAACCCACTTCTGAGGTTGGGGCGCCTGGAAGGCGGGGTTAAGTTGCCCCCGTGATATGATGGGTGATGATAGTGGTGCGCCAGGAGAGTCCCTAATCCTAAGCTTAATCTAAGATGAATATGAATGATGATGATTGCGATTGCTACATGATTTCGGGGACCGTTTGGGCCTTAACGTTTTCCTGACATTTGTCTTACAGCTGAGGAAAAACCCCGATAAAAACCTCACCCAGAAAAACTGTCCCGACCGGTGATCGACCCCGGGCCCGCTGCGTGACAAGGCAGCACGCTACCTCGAGATCACAGCGGTGGACTCAACAAAAATATTGTTGAAATTTGTTGTTATCCACTATCACTGTATTAGAATGTTTATTGTTTCCATGACAACTACATTAATTGAAAATACACAATAATAAATGAGTAGCGTCTCGGGACACGAAGGCGGGAAATAGTATGCTGCGACATTATAGAACTAGCCTGGTTGGTGATTAAAACAGCAACATCCGCCTACCACTCTGCTGTGGTACTGTTGCCTATTCAAGCAACTTAGCCCTGGTGAGGAAGATAAAACACTTATTTTAAATTTAATTTATTTGGAACTGGCTTCAAATAACATTAACCCTTTCACACAAACTTTTCATTTATTTAAAAAATACACGTAATGTAAAATATTTCATATAAATAATAAGGGTGTATGAACGTAAATTCTACAGTGTATTATTTAATTTTTTGTCTTCTTCTTCTTCTTCACTTCACGGGCTAGGCAAAAATTGCCTGTTCCGCTTCACAGTTCTTCTGCCCATCTTTTCACTGGCCTTCCTACATTCCTTGAACCTCTTGGCTTGTAGTTGAATGCTGCTCTTGTTACATTCATTCTTTCCACACGTATAAACCATTTCTCTCTATATTCTCTGATTTTCTCATTCAATGGATATATGTTTAACTCTGTTCTTATATATTAATTCTTTATCCGATCCAATCTTGTGCAGCCTTTTTTTCTTCTATGGAAGGTCATTTCTGAGCTTTGTATCTTACTTTGCAATATTTTTTTTTTATAAATCGAGTAGATTATTTCTCTCATGCCCCAAATGGGAGTCAATGACCAATCACGATTCAATGTACATTGTTTTACAGTCGTGTTTCACCTCGATAGTTATCGAATTTTGGTTACCAAAATAAAGAAAGCTCCTCCTTTTTTAATATTCTGAACAGGTAAGAGTATTATTTTGCAGTGACTGACTCTCTAACAAATACGTTGAATATAGCAAATACTGAACAGATTCCTTCGACCTACACATTGGATAATTATGTTTTCAATGATTGTGTTTTTAAATACTGATTTTACTGATTTCTTTCCGAAAGAAAATTAATAACCTATAATGTGTGTTATAATATACAAGTTGATGTTTCAATTTTTCTCCACTAGGGCGCATTCTTACAATATTGCGATCTTATTTGGCAATAAATAGTATGATCAAGTTGCAGTGATGAACAAATGAAACATTTCTCATTTGTTTTCAAACATCGCCGTTTACATTAAATATATAAAGATTTAAAAATAATTGTATTTAAGCAATGATTTGTCAGTAAAGAGCTTAATTTTATTCGTTATGTACTCCTAACAAATGCCCCTCTTGATTTCCAAATTCTCCAGATAAATTGGAAATCACTCGTGGCATTACTTATAATAATAGTAAAATGCGCACAATGTGCAAAATATTGATGACTAACTATTCTAGTCCTAATTTTATTATTGACACTTCTTCAGTTTTGTGCATGGTATCTTTCACAGTTTGCACACGCAATCATCATTCGGTTGGTGGAATGTCTTGTCTTGGCAGAATTTGTAATGAAAGCCGTGGCACTACTTATAAGTAATAAGTTAATTTAATCCCCTACAGGATAACGAACTCCTATCATCAGGATCAATGATTATCACAGGGTGAATTAGTCTCCATGATTGGATTTGCTTACTTACGCTTGTCCTAATTTATATACTCTTTTTCCTCCAAGACTTTATCTAATTCAAGCTTGAGAATTCTGTTCTACTTTCCCTATCCACTTACGCCTCCATCTCTTACTTCGGCTCAACTGCACTTCTATTAGCGCTTGATTTTTCAGTTATGTTGTTGTAAACTGTAGTTCTTCTTCTGTATTTACTAACATTATTTAATATTTTACATTTTTGAAACAATTTTTATAACATCATTAAACAATTTTGAAGTATTTATTTAAATATGCAAATCACAATATTATGGCACAGTTAGACAATATTGTGATGCTAACTGCTATTTTCTCCACACAGTATATTACTTAGTGTATGATTTTTCTATCGCTGTTTTGGGGTATCGCTGGTTGGATCAGTGTTAGGGAGTGATAAGTAAGTGTACACCCATTTTTAATAAACGTTTGGTAATTTTAATATTATTGATATATTATTTTTAACATTTGGCGATTTATTGCAAATATTGGTCATTTAAATTTCATAGCGACCGATAGTAATCGAGGATGATAATCGATATGTGGTCGATTGTCCTTTATTGCTGGCTGTATAAACACTGGTGCATGCGCACAGTTGTAATAACACGCTAGTTTAAGTGCAGTTTTTCCCTTACTTCTTCTTTATTTGATTACTTTATCAGATTTATTTTCCACTAATTAATCATTACTTAATAATAATAATTAATAATTATATGCATTCCAGCACACTTCACTTCTCGACTCATTGTATTCTCG
This sequence comes from Diploptera punctata, assembly GCA_030220185.1. NCBI lineage: Eukaryota > Metazoa > Arthropoda > Insecta > Blattodea > Blaberidae > Diploptera > Diploptera punctata. The sequence goes on along the minus strand of JASPKZ010008677.1, from coordinate 56,813 downwards.
AACTGACTGTCCATCATCAGTTTACGAATTTGTGGGCCAAGGATTGCAACAGCTTTAATTTGTTCACAGGATAATGAAGGTAATGCAGTGCAGAGAGCACTCGCTGTCTTTATAAATTGTTTCATTGAACCTAAATTTACATGGAGAGGTGGCAACAAAACTTTTGAGGGATTAATAAGAGGTTCACTTTTTTTTTTTTTTTTTTTGGAGCGGAATTAAATCAGTGCTACGTGGTCACTGTTCCCTTTCCCAGTGTTCTGACCTGGCTCTGTTATCCCATTAATGTACGACACAAGGGTATTTTGTGAAACCAGCTTGCTGACCAAGTAATAGTCCAATAATCATGAAATCTCCACAGACTAGCATAAATGGTGTTAGGATGAATGTTTCCATTATGAAGCAAAACAGCTTTAACACTTTTTTGAGAAAAATCAATGAACAAGCTCCACTCTTTGGAATTATAGTTTATGTTATAAAATTTTAAGACAGAAGGGATGTCTTGGCAATACACTAAATTTTTTTCTTTAGCAAAAAAAAAAAAGATAAGTTCCTTCTCACGATGTCTGTAACTTGACAAATATGTAGGGCCTACTCTCAGTCAATGCCTTCTTTACTTTTAACCTAGAGCCTAACAGTTCTGCTGATTCTTTAGGCAAATTTAAATCACTCACTAAACCATTAAGCGCACTTTGATCATGATCAGAATTATATGGTTCATCATCCACAGGAGATTCAGTTTCAGTGCTACTGGATGCAGACCTGAATCAGGGTGTAAGGGAACCGGAATATCAGGACCATGAAGTACAGGCTGAATGTTAGGATGTACAATATCTTTCTTGTTTTTAGCATCACATCCTGCTATCTTAACTGTGCAAAAATAACAATCGTCTCCATGATTTGTAGGTTCCCTGCAAATCGTACAGATATGAAATGGCAAAGACTTATTTTTTCCATTTTTCCAAATCCTCAATCTGCAACAAAACTACAACACACTTTGTGAGGGCACTACGATTTATCCTGGTCTCCTAACTTAATGTCAAAGTATTGAAAGTAATTTTTATTTACAAAAGCAGTTATATACTTTGTTTTACTAACATAGGCCCTATGTGACCCACATACATAGCTAAATAGATTAGCATCATTTACACAAGCACACATTTTTGTACAGAGCTAGGGCGGATATAGTTATTATATTTAATAAATATAAACAAAATTTAAAATATTAACATAATAATAGTTCTATTATTTCACATTTTAAGTAATAAAGTTGAAATTATAAACAGTTGAACCTTTCTAACAAAAGATAAGCGCACTGTAATATTACTACAGTACGTTCATTACGAAAAATAAACCAAATATACAATTTTGAATTGTAAAAAATTCTTACGTGTACGTGAAAACGGATTTCATTTTTTCAATCGTTGTGAAATTTGTAATTCGGAAACGCTCTTATATTAAAAAAAAACAAAATCCATGCAGAACAGTGTTATTAATTACTGAATGAACGTATTGATTTGTTTAGACTTTTCTCCCGTGTGAGAGTGGCCTTTTCTACGGCTAAAGTGTTCCTCCCACCCGTTGATCTCTCTTCCACCATTTCTAACGCAGAAAAGTCAACATTTCTCTTCCAACGTTGATGCTATTTGATATTCTGTTCTGAATTCCTTCTTTGTGCAGTTTCTCGTCAAGATTTTCCAAGCAAGGGCGAGCTAATAATAACTATGTAACTGTACAATTGCTAGGTTAGTTTATTTTTCCTCCACCAGCATCGTTATGGAATTCCTGTTGGGTGCAAATATTTCTTATGAACTAACTGACTCACTATATAACAGTGTTTCGCATACATATAACTCGGAGAATAATCATGTTAGGGCCTATGGATTTTTAAATTAAATATATTTTTTTGTGAAGATAGAGAAGGCAAGAGTCCCTGTGATGATAAGAGGATGCATTTACAGAATTTAGCCTGTGTTAATTTCTTTATTTGTAACATTCCTCTTTTTAATTATTGTTCCTATATATTTGAATTCCGCCACTTCTTCAAAATTATAAACACTTTTATTAATTGTCTATTTTATAATGTATTTCTAGCATGATCATATAATTGAAGCCTAGTTGTTGTACTGAGGCAGTAGCCTATGAACTGTAACAGTATTTTGTTTTTAATGTGTTTCTTCTGTTTTTATTTCTGGTTTCGTCTTTTTATAATCTTTGTTTTCTGTATGCACATTAAGACGGGGAATGTGAGTTTATGTATTTTATCTGACATGTGGATATAGCGCGAGGTGGCTCAAGCGGTAAGTTTTGGGATTCATATTTGATGGGTCCCGAATTGAAATCCCAATACCGACCAACTTGAATGAGGTTTTTCCCTTGTATTTATCTCGATCCTCAAGCCAAATTCTGGTTTGTAGTGTCATTAAAAATTGCGTATTTTATCGTGTTCACCATTTCATAATATAATTAGGTCTGCATTATATAAATAAACATACAATGAAATAAATACACGTATATGACCTGCACTATAATCGAGCTAAGTGGCAGTTGTTCTATAAAAAACTTGTTTAAGTTATTACTCCTCCGACTCGGTCTATTGAAGGAACTGTGGTGCTACTTTTTCTCACTATGTGAACGAATTGTGTACGGAACTGTCACCGATACAAACATTGTTTCTAGGCAACATCGTATTTTACTGGACTACAAAGTTCGTAAGATGGTACCAATAATAAGGAACGTCCATTTCTTATTTATTTATGACAAGAAAAATTATATATGAACATACCTAATCAGGCGTTTAGACCCAACTTTTTTAATGATGTCGATATCCTTTATACATAATTCAATTACGAGCAGAATGTATGTTCCATGCTGACTCACCTGTAAATTCTGTTATTTTCACCACATCCTCAAAGGCTAATGTGGGATATTTCTCATTAACGGCTTTGAAAATAATACTTTGATTTTCTTCGACTTTTCTAAAGCTTTGCTTTCCAATATTTTGGGAATTCTTGAGAAACGGCCATTTTGAAACAACTGAAATCCAACGTAATCTGCATTGTGGATGCATAGGAATAAAACAATGCATTTATTACCTAATAAAATTATAAATATGTATTTTAAGAGACTCCTATATAACACACGTAGACATGTGTAAGGTATTACATATTTTTATTTTCTTTATTTAAATTGTTACAGAGGGAACTATATTTTCTTGCTCGCTCAAACATGAAATCGTCATTCGACCAATGAAAATGCAGTCATACATCTGCTCTGTTTACATCACAACTGGAACTTAGCTCGGAATTAGTATAGATGTTAAAGTTAGATCTCTCATGATAGATATATGAAATATGTTGAATACAAACCTTCACGATTATAGAATTATAAGAAAATGCGTGTTCTGTGTTATTGTAGTGTATAAATACAATTATATATGTATGGTGACCAGCTCCATGGGCTAGTGGTCAGAGGTTCTGACTGCAGTTCATGAGGTCTCGAGTTGGATTCCCGGTCAGAGAACTGGAAGTTTTTTTCCTATGGTCGCTCATGATCTGGATTTGAACTAAGTTTAGGTTTGAGGACTCTCCTGGTGCTTCATTATTATTAATCACCCAACACGTCATCGGGGAAACTTAAACTCTGTCTTCCAGGCGCCCCTTCTTAAACCTTTGCATAAGATTTAAATATCCAAAATTCATTTTATTGAACTCGAAAAAGTAAGTGAAAACAAAGATCTATGAGCTTATGCTAAAAAAAAGTAAACTCAAACAAAATGTGATACAACTCTGATAATTAATTATAGTCTAGTTCAAATGCAGGCGCCAATGGACTGATGCAGAGGTCTCTCTCTCTCTCTTTTATTTTATTTACACCGGTATGCATTTTTTGGGGGGCTTTTAGGATGTTTTACGAGCTGTAAGTCTGTGACACGGGATCCCTGACTCATTTTGTTTTCCATGAGTGATGTATTCAGGAATTTTATGTCCCTTAATATCCATTCACCTAAGTCAGAATTGCAGCTGTGAAACTGGAAATCGGTGACAACTATGATAATCACTAGTGAATCAGGACCGACCTGTTGAAATAAAGAAGGTGTATACAAAATATTGTGGATTTCTTAATTAAATTAATGAACTCTTTCTTTGGTAAAGAAATAATCAGCCATAACGGGCACATTTAAATCCTGTCTTTCGACATCAATTGGTTAATATAAGTGGGCTACGTTCTACCATTCAGGAGAGAAAACCAAAAATGTCATAGATGACAACCTGCTGGCATTGGTAGAAAAAAAGGAGTACTACATGGTTAATAATTTATAGAGATGTTTGTGAAAAATGACGTACATAACTCCAATCAATATTAATTCATCTGCGTTGAAAATTATAAGGAGGAGAATATTTCTTGTTACACGCTATTTTCCCTGTGTACAGAACTTGCAGAAACCGGGTCTTGCGTCTCTGAAGAAATAGCTGTAGCATTTACTCTCATGTCTCTTAAGGATTCTCTTTCAATTCATTTTTGCAAACAATCGATATTACTAATGAAGTATAAATCGACATTAAGGGTCAGTTTCACCAACAGAGGTAACTGTATTACGCCAGGTTTCCCCATATATAATACATAGCTTAAACTGGCGTTATAGGGTTACCTCTGTTCGTGAAACCGACCCTAAGAGCTCGTATAAAATGTTATTACTAAAAATTTATCAAATTATTAGTTACGCAGGGAATTGTGCTCCTCTTGATACAAATCAGGAATTGGTTGGAATGTTACAGCATGTTTAATAAAAACTGTAGAGTTTCTTTATAAAGTTAGAAAATAATTATTTTTCAAGAGTCGGGTGTGAAGAAGTGTTAAAAATTACCTGGTAATAATAAAGTTATTTTATATATTGTTAATTTTATTATTATTATCATCATCATGATCTTCTTCTTCAAGGTATGGACCTGTTGGCCGTTCCGCTCCCCGGCGCACTACATGCCGCAGGCGCAGGTCGTCCTTCCAACGACGTTTTGGTCTTCCTACATTTCTTCGGCCTAGAGGCCTATAATGAAGCAGCTGTTTTTGATAAATGATTATTTGGCATTCTTTGTATATGTTCAAACCAATTACGTTTATTTGTGTGTATTTTCTCGTTTATATTATAGATTTGTACTTCATCTCTGATATCTTGACTTCTCTTTTGATCTGCAACTGATCTGAGAAATCTCATTTCTATTGTCTCAATTTTATTTTTATCAGAGATCGTTAAAGGCCAAGTATGTTAACGTTGGAACGGCTACTGTTTTGTAAAATTTTAATTGAGTTTCCCCTGTGGTCTTATTTCTCAAATATATTCTTATTGAACCACATATCTGTTGAAATTTCCCTAATTTCTTCTCCATGTCCAAATTTTGCTGGTACAATATCATGCATCCCAGATAATTGAAACAAGTTACTTGTTCAATTATGTTTGTTCCAATTACAATTTTTGTCCTTTTATGCTGAGTTCCAATAAATGCCATTGACTTTGTTTTCTCTGTTGATATATTTAAATTATAATCGTTTATTAGTTTCCATAATTTATAAACTGATCTTTGTAGTTGATTTTCTGAGGAAGCTACAATGATCTGGTCATCTGCGAATAAAAGACAGTTCGTTTTCGTACCGTTTATCATAAAATGTTCATCTAAAGAAGTTTGCCATGTACTAATGATATCATCTAAATATATATTAAAAAGTATTGGCAAAAGAGGGCAACCTCGTCGACGTCCATTGTTGTTTTCTACGCAAGTTTCTCCAGGACCATTTCCTTTATCTATACGAATTTTTGTATTTTAGTATATACTTTTTATAGCTTTAATTAGATGAGGTGGATATCCTTTATTATTTAGTATATCCCATAATTTAGAGCGCATAATTTTATCAAAAACTTTCTCATAGTCGATAAACAATATGTGTCTCTCAATATTAAATTCTCTTCTTTTTTCTATGAACTGTTGGAGTGAAAAGATACAGTCAATTGTAGAGCGGCCTTTTCTGAACCCATGTTGTTCATTTGAAATAATTTCGTTACTTATCTTTCCGAAATGGGAATATAATGGTACTGTACATCAACTATATGTAGACTTCAATAAAGCATATGATTCAATTAAGAGTGAGAAGTTATATAGTATCCTGCTGGAGTTCGGAATTCCTAAAAAGTTAGTTAGACTTATACGAATGTGTCTAAATGGCTCAAAGAGTAGGGTGCGTGTAGGCAAACAGTTTTCAGACAGTTTTGAAATCCAGAATGGGTTGAAGCAAGGAGATGCACTATCTCCTCTACTATTTAATTTTGTACTAGAGCATGCCATTAAATCTTTAGAGAATGAGGAAGGCTTACAACTCTATGGTATTAATAAGCTGTTAGTTTATGCTGATGATGTAGTACTACTGGCCGATAGCGAGGAGATACTAAAGGCCAACACGCACACACTATTGAGTAACACTAAGAAATTAGGACTGGAACTAAATATCAATGAAACTAAATATATGGTCACACGTAGAAATTCAGTATATAATGGAAATGGACAGCTAATGACAAATGAGGGAAATTTTGAGGATGTGGCTGAATTCAAATACCTAGGAACAATAATCAAAAATAGGAATGAGATGCACAAAGAAATTAAACATAGGCTCAATTCTGGAAATGCATGCTATTATGCATTGCAGAGACTTTTGATGTCCCAACTCCTTTCAAAAAACGTTAAGCTGAAAATATATAAAACTATTATTCTATCAGTTATATTATATGGGTGCGAAACATGAACTCTTACTTTAAGGGAGGAAAGGAGATTACAAGTATTTGAGAATAAAGTACTTAGGAACATTTTTGGACCAAAGAGAGATGAACAGACAGGTGAATGGAGAAGACTACATAACAATGAACTACATGGTCTTTATAGGAAGCCAGATATAATAAGAACAGTTAAGTCTCGTAGACTGCGATGGGCAGGACATATTGCACATATGGGGAATGAAAGACGTGCCTGGAAACTTCTTGTAGGAAAGCCAGAAGGAAAACGCCCAGTTGGTAGACCAAGAATGAGGTGGGAGAATAACATTAACTATGATTTGAGGGAAGTAGATTATACAGGGAATGATTGGAAAGCATTAGCTGAGGATAGGGATGTATGGAGATCTTATGTCCGCGCGGCCATGAACCTACGGGTTCGATAGTGCCAGTGAGTAAGTAAGTGAGTACTTATCTTTCCGATTCTTCTAGATAATATTTTATCATAGATTTTGATACACGTTCCCAAAAGGCTTATACCTCTGTAGTTATTTGGGTTATGTCTGTCACCTTTTTTATATATAGGGATAACAATAGCTTCACTCCATTCTTCAGGTACACAGCCATATTGCCAACAGATATTTATGAAGTTTAATATCCTATATATAAGAGCTTGAGATCCGCATTTAATAAGTTCGATATTGATTCTATCAATTCCAGGTGATTTTTTGTTCTTGAAGCTCTTTATTGTTTCAGTAAATTCTTCTATTGTTATGGAATCAACACTTAAATCACTTCCCATAATTAATATGTTACTTTCTTCTTTGTCATTATGGCTCCATAATTCTTTATAGTATTGTAGCCATTTTTTTTTCATGAATTGGATTAAAATTAAGTTTATCCTTTTCATCTTTATTTATCTCTCTTAAGATTTTATAAGCATAATTTTGTCTACCATGAAGATCGTTTTCCATATCAGAAATATATTTATCCCAACTATGCCTATGTAGCCTCCGAGTTTCTCTCTTATCACTGGCACATTTCTTTTTATATTCTATTCTGTTTTCCGTACTTCCATTATGTAAATAGTTCAAATAAGCTTCTTTCTTTTCTTCAATAAGTTTTGCTATTTCCGAATTCCAAATTTTAAGACCACGCTTTTTATATCTTTTCTTTCTTTTACCTAGTGCTTCTTCTGCAGTTTGTAATATAAGTGATTTTATCTTCTGCCATTCTAAATTTATATTTAAGCTTATTGGCATTTCTTCCATTAATTGATTTAATCTATTTTGGTATAACATTTTTATACTATCTTCTCTTAAGAAATGTATCTTAAAGGTTTCAGTAATATTTCCTTTTTACACGCTTTATATTAGCTTGACCTGTATCTATCTATCTATCTATCTATCTATCTATCTATCTATCTATCTATCTATCTATCTATCTATCTATCTATCTATCTATCTATCTATCTATCTATCTATCTATCTATCTATCTATCTATCTATCTATCTATCTATCTATCTATCTATCTATCTATCTATCTATCTATCTATCTATCTATCTATCTATCTATCTATCTATCTATCTAACTATCTATCTACTTATCTATCTACTTATCTATCTACTTATCTATCTACCTATCTATCTACCTATCTATCTACCTATCTATCTACCTATCTATCTACCTATCTATCTATCTATCTATCTATCTATCTATCTATCTATCTATCTATCTATCTATCTATCTATCTATCTATCTATCTATCTACTATCTAATCTATCTATCTATCTATCTATCTATCTATCTATCTATCTATCTATCTATCTATCTATCTACTATCTATCTATCTATCTATCTATCTATCTATCTATCTATCTACTATCTATCTATCTATCTATCTATCTATCTATCTATCTATCTATCTATCTATCTATCTATCTATCTATCTATCTATCTATCTATCTATCTATCTATCTATCTATCTATCTATCTATCTATCTATCTATCTATCTATCTATCTATCTATCTATCTATCTATCTATCTATCTATCTATCTATCTATCTATCTATCTATCTATCTATCTATCTATCTATCTATCTATCTATCTATCTATCTATCTATCTATCTATCTATCTATCTATCTATCTATCTATCTATCTATCTATCTATCTATCTATCTATCTATCTATCTATCTATCTATCTATCTATCTATCTATCTATCTATCTATCTATCTATCTATCTATCTATCTATCTATCTATCTATCTATCTATCTATCTATCTATCTATCTATCTATCTATCATCTATCTATCTATCTATCTATCTATCTATCTATCTATCTATCTACTTATCTATCTACTTATCTATCTACTTATCTATCTACTTATCTATCTACTTATCTATCTACTTATCTATCTATCTATCTATCTATCTATCTATCTATCTATCTATCTATCTATCTATCTATCTATCTATCTATCTATCTATCTATCTATCTATCTATCTACTTATCTATCTACTTATCTATCTACTTATCTATCTACTTATCTATCTACTTATCTATCTACTTTATCTATCTATCTATCTATCTATCTATCTATCTATCTATCTATCTATCTATCTATCTATCTATCTACTTATCTATCTATCTATCTATCTATCTATCTATCTATCTATCTATCTATCTATCTATCTATCTATCTATCTATCTATCTATCTATCTATCTATCTATCTATCTATCTATCTATCTATCTATCTATCTATCTATCTATCTATCTATCTATCTATCTATCTATCTATCTATCTATCTATCTATCTATCTATCTATCTATCTATCTATCTATATATCTAACTATGTAACGGAATCTTTCAACGCGACTTTCACCCACTTAAAATCATTGGATCGACTTGAAACTTTGCATACTTGTAAAGGACCCGTGACAATATAACAATTTCATATTTGTTTTTACACGCTTTATATTAGCTCGACCTGTATATATCTATCTATCTATCTATCTATCTATCTATCTATCTATCTATCTACCTATCTATCTATCTATCTATCTATCTATCTATCTATCTATCTATCTATCTATCTATCTATCTATGTAACTGAATCTTTCATCGCGTTTTTCACCCACTTAAAATAATTGGATCGACTTGAAATTTTGTATACGCGTAAAGGACCCGTGACAATACAATAATTTCATATTTATTTTCTAAAATCCTGGCCAGAATCATCAGAAAATCAAAAAAGTGTTTTTTGTATTTATGTAACGGAATTTTTGAACACGATTTTCACCCACTTAGAGACATTGGACCGACTTGAAACTTTGTATACTTGTAAAGATCCCGTGACAATACAATAATTTCATATTTATTTTCTAAAATCCTGGCCAGAATCATCATAAAATCAAAAAAAGTGTTTTTGTATTTATGTAACGGAATTTTGAACACGATTTTCACCCACTTAGAAACATATGATAGACTTGAAACTTTGTATACTTGTAAAGGTCCCGTGACAATACAATAATTCCATATTCATTTTCTAAAATCCTGGCCAGAATCATCATAAAATCAAAAAAAGTGTTTTTGTATTTATGTAACGGAAACTTTGAACACGATTTTCACCCATTTAGAAGCATTGGATCGACTTGCAACTTTGTATACTTGTAAAGGACCCATGACACTAAAATAATTTCATATTTTATTTCTAAATTCCTGGCCAGAATCATCAGAAAATCAAAAATATTAAAACTGGTACAATAGGTTACGGACTTGTCAACTTTTTAGTCAATCGTTGTCAGAGCTCAGTTGGTAGAGCGGTGAACTAGTGGTATATAATTTTAGTAATCCATAGGTCGCTGGTTCGAATCCGGCTGGGGAGGATTTTTTTTTTAGAAGAGTAATAATTTTAGCTCATACTACAATAGTATGGAATTTAAAGATATTTACATTCTTATCTTATTCTGTAAAATATTAAAACTAAAAAATAAAAAAATAAATAATAGTTTTAAAAAAACTAAAACAGCACGCTTTATTAGAAAACCGAACTCAAAAATGAAAAATAATTTTAATTTCCAACACGCTTGGGATAAATTTAAAGTGGTCAACAAAAATATCTTCTCCAACACATATAGAATAAAACTAGAATTATCAACAAAAAGAAAATAATTTTACCATCAAAAGCGTGGGGTGCCTTTTATGATTTTTACATGTTCTTCTTAGAGACTTTACTTTTACCAATATATGTTTATTATCAAATATATTAATTGATATAGAGCACCCCACGCTTTTGATGGTAAAATTATTTTCTTTTTGTTGATAACTATAGTTTTATTCTATATGTGTTGGAGATGATTTTTTTGTTGTCCACTTTAATTTTATCACAAGCGTGTTGGAAATAATTTTTTTCGTCTTTTTAGTTCGGTTTTCTAATAAAGCGTGTTGTTTTAGTTTCTAAAACTATTATTTATTTATAAACTTAATTGTTTTCTAATCTTCTAGATTAAATTAACCTAATCGATGATAAGAATCCAGGAAAACAATACAACTTAAAAATGTATAATTTTGTAGTCAGAGAACAAATAAACGCTCTGCAATAAATTAAAAAATATATAGATTGTGAAAAATATTGATCAAATGGATATTTCAAACAATAGGCCTGTAACCTAGAGTTTATAAAAATAAGCAATAGATGGAAGAGAGTTGTTGGTGCGGAAATGTTCATATAGTGATAATGTTGAAAGTGATAAATACAGACATTACGCCTTGTCGCAGAGCTACTGAACATGCCTTGGTTCGAGTCCCTATGTGGAAGAAATTTACTCACTGAATGTCGGCTAGTGTGGAACGGTGTCCACCTAGAATTGTGAGGATTATATATACCGAGTATAACATTTTGGGAATCCGACGGTTGACCAGTTATGACACATAGCTATAACGTCTACCTCTCTGTTATACCAAGTGCCTTGCACACTTATCGCTCCATGAGTTTAATTTAGTTTAAACAAAGGAATGACTTAATTTTAAAGCATAAAAACAAAATGTTATCTAAAATATTGTAAAATAGAATATTTGTAAGTTTAGAGTTAAATTTGTTACGTTATAGAATGGGCCATGTAAACGATGATAAAAATGGTGTCTGAAAATGTATTTATATTTACCTGAGAGATAAAAACGCTTGTCATTGATCTGTCTAAAATTCTTAAGAATATAAACTTTTAGATAAAACAGTTTTGAATTATTTTTGCGAAATGTCATTATTTTATTAATTTAAAATATTTTTCAATCTCACATTTAGTGGCGTTGCTTCGTAACGTACTCGTAAGATATTGCATAATTTTTAATTATGTAATAAAAATAGCGGCCGTACTGGGCAAACACGTAGAAAGTGCTCTGCAAATATTGAAAAAAACATAGCCGAAAAAGGAGGATACCTCACGATAGAATCAAAGGAAGACATCCTGAATGCGGTGAGTACATTGGAAAATTGTTTCACTGAAATGAAAAATATTATGAACGTAGAGTACACAAAGAATAAAGATACAGTGTTCTCGGGGAATGAGGTTGACGAAAAACACGAAACCATTCCCCAGTCAAATCGAGGTTAGTTATTTTTCCCACCTCATTCTTGGGAATACTTACTCTAACCTTCCCTCGAGCAGAATTACTATACAATATACATATATGACAAGATAAGAAAAATAAATGCCAGGACGGGATTTAAACCCGGACCTCTGAGTTGATATCTCAGTGATCTACCACTTACGCTACCAGGCGAATCCAGAACAAACATTTATTTGTTCTTATACATATTCTCTATTATTCCCAGATGTAGCGGGAAATATATATATGTCCACCGCTGTGGTCTCGAGGTAGCGTGCTGACTTGTCACGCAGCGGGCCCGGGTCGGGGCAGTTTTTCTGTATGTTTTTTTATCGGTTTTTTCTCGTCACCTGTAAGACAAATGTCAGGAAAACTTTAAGGCCCAAACGGTCCCCGAAATCATATGGCCATCATCCTCATCCTAGCCATTATCATCATCATCATTCACCGGTGTTGAAAGCAACGGGAAGCTACCACATCTACAGTTCCCTAGTAAAGCTTTGCAAGCATAGCATGAAAATGCTTAGATTTCAGTGAAGGACTTGCCCTCGGGCAGAATTAATATGGATGGCTGGATGTATATAATCGCGAACAAAAAAAAAGTAGCGCGTTTGAAAGCAAAGCTATTTAGTCAAGACTTGATAATAATAGCTTTGTAATAGAAACGTTGACGATTTTAAAATGTTTGGAATTATAATGATAATATATGTATCAACTGTGACAAATGGACTGCGAATGGCAAGTCGTTCCATTAACTTATACAAATTAATAATCTATAATTAACTCACTGGCTCTGTCGAATCCGCAGGTTCACGGCCATAAGCTATCCATATATCCCTATTCTGAGCTAATGTTTTCATTTCATCCACTGTATAATCTACTACTCTCAAATCGTGGATAATGTTATTCTCACACCTCATTCTTGGTCTACCAACTGGGCGTTTTCCCTCTGGTTTTCCTACAAGAATCTTCCATGCACCTCATTGATCCCCATATGTGCCACATGTCTTGTCCATAGCGATCTACGAGACTTAACTGTTCTTATTATATCTGGCTTCTTATACATATCATGTAACTCACCATTATGTAGTTTAAACCGTTCATCTCTTTTTTTTTGCGCAAAAAGTTTCCTAAAAACTTTATTCCCAAACACTCGTAATCTTCTTTCCACCATTAAAGTAAGAGTCCATGTTTCGCATCCATATAATATAACTGGAGAGTATAACTGTTTTATTTATTTTCAGTTTAACATTTTATCAAAGGAGTTGGGATGGGAGTGTTCCTGAAATTAGTAACAGGATGCATTTTCAGAATTCAACCTACGTTTATATTCCTTGTGCATCTCATTCCTATTTGTAATTATTAATGTTCCTAGATAATCAAAATCAGCCACTTCTTCAAAATTTCCTTCATTTGTTATTATTTGTCCATCTCCATTATAAAACGCAATTTCTATGTGTGAGCATATATTTAGTTTTATTGATATTAATTCCAGCCCCAATTTCGTATTTACTCAATAGTGTGTGCGTGTTTGGCCTTTAATATCTCCCCGCTATCGCTCAATAATACCATATCATCAGCATAAATTAACAGCCTATTACTAGCATTGAGTTGTAGGCTTTCTTCATTTTCCAAAGATTTAGGTGCATGTTTTAATATAAAAAATTGAATAGTAGAGGAGATAATGCATCCCCTTGCTTTACCCCATTGTGAATTTCTAAATTATCCGAAAACTGTTTGCCTACAAACACCCTACTCTCTGTTCCATTTAGACACATTCGTATAAGTCTAACAAACATTTTAGGAATTTCGAACTCCAGCAGCATACTGTATAACTTCTCCCTGTTAACCGAATTGTAGGCCTTTTTCTAGTATATATATATATATATATATATATATATATAGAACTTAAAACTATATTTTTGACATTTGGCAATGAAGGCAAATATGACATGAAAAAAAAAATTGCCTGAGTCGGGATATATATATATATGAAAAATAAATGTTGGGTGTTAGGATTCCTGAGTAACTCAGATATTTGGAGCACTAAACGTACAGAGTTTAGAAACTCGGTTTCAAATCCCGACACAGACATTTATTTGTTTTTCATGTCATATTTACCTTCATTGACATAAGTCAAAAATGCAGTTATAACATCTAAATATGCAAGCGTTACTGCTATAAAGTAAATATTTTCTTTAAATATGCTTACTTGTTACAGTGGTCATTAGATGGCTGTTGGAATGATATCCCACGGGTTATAGGATTTTTTATGTCAAAATTGTAGTCACCTGCATTACCGGGATATTCCACGCGACTACAATGTGACGTCATAGTGCAAGCTTCTTGAGGCGTAACATATGGCAGTGAGGAGTTTTCTTGCGAACGTATTAATTTGTAAATTTTACTGTAAAGAAGTTACGTAGCCTATATTTTTATCGTCTGTCCATGACAACGTCTAACGTGTCCACTAGTACAAAGTGCAGACCACTGGGAGGTGAAGACTACTGGGAGGTGAAGACTACTGGGAGGTGAAGACCACTGGGAGGTGAAGACTACTGGGAGGTGAAGACTACTGGGAGGTGAAGACTACTGGGAGGTGAAGACTACTGGGACGTGAAGACTACTGGGAGATGAAGACCACTGGGAGGCGAAGACCACTGGGAGGCGAAGACCACTGGGAGGTGAAGACAATTGACCAGTCTCGATCCCCATTAAAAGTTCAGACCAAATACAATTTTAAATAATTCTCTTTCGACTTAAACACAATTGGTTTGTCCTCGACTGCCAACAAGGCTGTTACCTACCTTACAGCATAAAGTGGTTTGATATATGGTTTAGTTGTGAACTATAAACCTTGTAAATTACTGTGAACTACATAATTTCATGTCAGTCTAGTGGTGATGTTCCTTATCTCTAGTCCGAAGGTCGTAGGTTCAAACCCGACCGTTTCCAAGGGAAAAGTCCTCCTGGAGGGGCGTTTAGCCGTGGGATCTGAGTGTGAAAATTTTCAGGCTCGTAAAATAATTTGATGTTTATGGGATGATTGTCTACATAATTTAGCGAATAATAATTTATATAGACTATCTTTATCCCACACACACACACACACACACACACACACACACACACACACACACACACACACACACACACACACACACACACACACACACACACACACACACACACACACACACACACACACACACACACACACAGAGCCTATATATAAAATCTCATATATAATTTATCCGCATTTCCTTACTTTTCACCTTCTCGCTCCTCTTTTGTCGATGGCGCTAAACGTGAACTTGATTCTCGGCGACTCCGAAATGCGGTTTTGAACTAAATATGAGTGGCTTTAAATCCCTGTGGAGATAGCGCTTAAACGCCATCGGGATGTCAAGAATCAACTTACGACTACAAAGACAATAGATTCAACACTAATCTCGGTCCGTTTTTACTTTTTATTTTTCTTCCCATCTCGCTCCCTCTTATGGAAACTATACGTAAAAAGTTGAGCTTAAATTTAATCGTTTTCGACACTCGTATCCGTCGTATTACATTGTTTTTACATGTGATATTCCTGAGGGTGCTAGTGGTCTCTAACCCCCCAAAATGTAGGTGATGCGCGTTCAGACAAATTTATTTAACAAACGTCAAACTTTCACATTTGTAATTACTCAGATTTGCTTTGTTTATTCTTCCGTCCATGTCTGATCTGTTTGTTGTATTTTATTATAATACTATATTAAACAGTACCAACTAAATTGGAAACACCATCTTGAAAGAATGACTTCAAATCGGATCCCCAAAGCTGTTTATAATTATATACCAACAGGACGAAGATCACCGGGCCGTCCTATGAAACGCTGGAGGGAAAATTTTCTATAGGATCGTAACAGGCCTTGGCCTAATACTTGGAAGGAAGAAGAAGAAGACCATATTTAATATTTCACCATTAAAAGTAAATTAAGGTATATATTGTGATAAAAATATAATAAATGTATCTAGAAGTAAGTTACGGTGCAAAAAGCGTACATCCGATTTCGAAATAATTTTTCTTTTAAAATTAAACTTAGACATGTCCAACAATAAAACATAAAACATTACACAACGTCCATAAATAAATCTGAAAAATAACAATTTACACGTAATTAACAATTATGATTCTGAAGTCTGAGGACAAAATGATAAACATTAAGCAGTAGTGTAACTTGATAATGACAATAACATCCTCGACTCGTGTTCAACTTAGCGATGAGATGAGATGAAGCCCCTATATTTATAGAAGTCTCAACGATAAGTGTGGCGATGAGTATGGATATGTCCTGTGGCAGGGGAAACGGTAGAAACCTACAAACATATAATTACTAATGAAGATGATTATATTAAAATGTGTATATCCCAAATAATTACATAACCTGGAGTGTATAAATAAAATAATCAATAGACGGAAGAAATTAATTGACCTGGAAACTTTCATATAATTAATAATATAGAAAATTAAGAATGGATCGGGATGAAGCAGCAGCCTTGGCGCTGAGCTGCGGAACGTGCGTTAATTTGATTCACTGGGGACAATGTTTCTTATGCAATTTTTCCCAGTCAGCATCATGAGGTAACTCCAGGCTGCAGGTTGAGGCTCATGTACTATCTGGGTTATCGACTTCCTATAATAGTCCTAAGTGGTTAGACTCTCGCACCAACTAGTTTATGAGTTAAAGAACGGAGCAGCTTAATACAAATAGTATAACACTTTATTATGTGAAATTATATAAAATAGAATATTTCTAATTTGTTGTAATTTGAATTAACCTGCCTCATATGCATCACGATGTAGGTCATAATAACGTGCATTTAAACTATGATAAATGAGATATTTGAAAATGTATTTAACATTTACCTGATAGAGGAAGCGTTGTCTGTAAATCTCAGCTACACAGATCAAACAGTTTTGCATCCAATCTGTAAAATATTAATATTTTATTAATATCAATTAAAACCGTAATTTTCTATTTGATATTCAATGGCGTTGCTTGGTAACGTTACGGTTATTGTATCATTCGTGCTGTCAACAAGACGCATTTTGCCCAATTTTTTATGAAACGAATCTTCTTTTAATAAATGTGCTAATTGTGCTTAGGGGAAAAAATCTCATTATAAATTGAAATGGTTATTATAGGCCTATATAGTTGTGATGCGGTGGACTAGTGGTTATCCTCCTTGCCCCTGTTTCCGAGGATCGCGGGGTCAAACCCGGCCGAGGTCGATGTAACTTTTTTGGGACGGTAAAATCCGAGGAGCACGTACTCCGAGAGGGACATAAGCTGTGAATCTGAAGATTTTCAGGCTCGTAAAAGATCCTTAAGCCTGGATAAAGAGGCCTCTAAGCAAAATATACCGACCGCAACCTCCTAGTAATACCTTAGTTGCCTGTTAGATGTCTCATTGGGTCGGTGTGTAACCGCATGACATCTATGAACAAATAAGGTAACTTAAAATTAACTTGGACCAGTAACTGCTTGCAAAGGAGAGGTTATAGCTGCACCATTATAGATAGATTACACTGCACATAGTTGTCTTCCTGTATAAATATGGTAAATTTAACTTTAAAAAAGTGGCATTGTTGTAATATTAGATAATAATTTGACAAAATACATGTAATACTCACACAATTACAGCACATATATTATCTTCTCCCTCTCTCCCCATCATAGGTGCTGTAATCGATATTAGTGGATTAGTGGTTAATATACTTGCTCCCGGATTTAGAAATGCTTGGGTTCCAACACGGCCTGGTGGTGTCAATTTTCAGGGCATAAAAATCCTTACACTAGATTCCTTTTGAAGTGAACTAAATAATTTGGTTCCCTGACTAGATTTACGGCACTTAAAAAGATATTCAAGCTGGAAGAACGAGACTTTTGATCATTTTTTGTCCTTTATCGCTCGGATTTGACTTGAGATGCTAATAATCTTGACTTTTGAGAAGTAAGTTTATTGTAAAATAGAAATAATTTCATAACACTGATTTAATGATTTGGCCTTCTCAACTATGTTTCCCCTATTATACGTAATATTTGTCTATCTTTTGTAGGGAAATGTTTACGGAGACTGGCGTAACTACCAACACCAACTTGGAGGATCAGTAAGTACTTGTTTAAGATTTTTGTTCTGTAGAAATGACACCTTCTCTATGGCTAACATGTTACTCCTACCAGTAGATATCTTATCCAAATTTCTGATATTGGAAACTCAGACTTAACCTCCGCAAATTGCATCATCGATGGTTCTCGTACAAAGTTTGTTTATCCAGCAAAGGGGTGGGTTGTTACTTCTGGTTTTGAAAAACAGATCATTTATTCTCAAGAGAAACAAATATTTGGTAATTCTGCAGACACGTAGCACGGACTACATAAGAATACGTTCATTTGAAATACCTAGTGAACGATGTTTAACATTCGTTGTAACGAACTATTGTCACTGTTTGTGTTGTTTCTGTAATTTTGAACATGGCGCGATGAGGTTTAGTATGTTTCAGTTTTACTTAATATTTATACACATTCTTGCGGTTTGCTGAGGAACTTGGGAGTTAAGGCGGGCGAAAACCCCTTTCATGTAGGTTTTCAAAATACAAAAACTATCCTAATTTTGAGCCATGCACCTCATAACAGGTTTTTATCAGATATTAGTAAACACACGTCGCCTCACTTGCTATGCACAAACAATAACAATATCACATCTAAACACGTCTGTCTTGAATTTAAACACAGCTAACAAAGATAAATTCACATTAACCTTAATCCTTTTTGTCTAGCGTTGGGTTATTGTAACACCCGAACCTCCGTTAGGTTTTTAATTCCACAAAGTATTCAAATAGTATGAACATTTCTTTATATTAACAAACATTGGTCGAAAATTAAATAAAAAAGTTGTAATAACTCACACTAACGTCACATTAACATTGGTTATTAGGTAACAGTTCAGTTAGCTTCAATTAGAAAATAAAGTCTATTTCTCCTTTATAAATACAAAATATGAATGTCGAGGACAAACAATGGGAATGAGGTAATTGTTACGTCACGAATGTGTACATATTTCTGTACTTTCTTTGTTATTTTGTATTTAGTCGTTTTTCAATACTAGGAATAATTTATATTTCGTGAAAAAATGGAAATTCATTTTTAACTTTCCGAAAACAGAATCATAACATATTAGGCTAGTGAAAATATTAGTTTTCCAACATGACTAATTAGCCAAGACTTTTAAGGAATGGTTATAGAACAGAAGTCCAAGGTTCGAATCTCGCTGAAAACTAGGGTAAGAGTTGTGTTTAAAATACGTTGGAGTATAGTGTGAATTGTATGGATAAGATCAATGGATATAGAAGTGAAATACAAAATAGGTTAATAGGAGAAGACAGCTAGTAGCCAAAAGTGGATTTTTTTATTCTAAATTAGCTTAAGTTCAAATGAACGAGAAGTATGTAGTAGTTCATTTATGGTTCCTTTTCTATTCCATGGTTCATATAAAGTTTCTTCATATTTACTTATTATATGTAAACGGCTTGTAATTAATGTCCTCTCTCTAACTTACATCCAGATGTGTCTTTAATGATGGAATCAGTCACTGTAATACTAATTAAATGTGTTTTACAGTTCGGCCAAGACATTCCTTGTGGGTACAGGTTAGTTCAAGAGCCTGAAAAGAAAAGTACCATCAGCAGCCACAACGTGAAAATGTGTTAAAATATTCTCAATCATGTATCCCGGGGACGTTGCATAATTGGTAAAGCAATATGGTACAAGCTGGAAGATTGCGGATTCGATTCCCGAAGAGGTAATGTTATTCACGCAGGTTTTCTTATCTTGAAGAAGTCTTATAATCATTACGTGGAATCACAAATCCTCTCTTGTAAGCCCATGTTTCCCTTAACAGAGATTTAGGCACTCTACCCTTATAGGGAAAAATTTGATCCATACTAATTGTGTTACACTTGTTTTCGTATAGATGTCATTTTTGAGTGGTCCGTTGTCAGCTTTCCGCCTCATACTGACATCTAGGAAACCAAGGTAGTACTAGGACGGGAAAATTCGGTATATATTGCTTACAGGCCTTTTCATTCAGGCTTAAGGATTTTTTACGAGCCTAAAAATCTTCAGACTTGGGACTCACGGCTTAAAGTCCCTCCCGGAGAACTTGCTCCTTGGATTTTTACATCCCCAAAAAAACCATCGACCCCGGCCGGGTTTGAACCCACGACCCTCGGGACCAGAGGCAAGGAGCATAATCGCTAGTCCACCGCGGCCGATATCCCTAACGTTATATAAATTGTTGTACAAGACGTATTGATATTATATAAACATTCTCACCGCTCATTGCACATGCGTCTCAACCAGTTGAGTACCATACATACGTTCTAAGTGTAAAGCCACGGGAAGGGCTGACAATCCGGCTGATATCTTGCACAAAATATCTAGAAAGGTGCGAGTCTTAACTACTCAATATCCCAAGGGCTTTATAAGGCCTGCAGTGGGATGAATTACACCACTTATAGCAATTAGCCGTGACATAAATTGCGATTATGTGTATTTTACCTAATAAACACGTGCGTGCCTTTACATACTATTTTCATGACATTTTATTGTTTTTTTTAAACTTCATTGTTTTCGTAACTTTTACATTAAATTACCCCAATCGATGACAATGATGAAGGGAAACAAACAACTTAAAAATGTATAGTTTTGAAGTCTGAGAACAAATACACGCCCAGCAATAAATAAAAAAATATAGAGAATTGTGAAAAATATTAATAAAATGGATATTTCAAACAATACGTATGTAACCTAGAGTTTATAAAAATAAGCAATGGGTGGAAGAGTTGTTGGCGCGGAAATGTTCATATAGTGATAATGTACAGCGTCTAAGACATTACGCCTTGTCGCAGAGCTACCGATCAGGACTTGGTTCGAGTCCCTATGCGGAAGGATTTACTTACTAAATGTCGGCTAGTGTGGAACGGTGTCCACCTAGAATTGTGAGGAATATATGTACCGTGTATAAAACTTTGGGAATCTGACGGTTGACCACTTATCACACATAGCTATAACGTCTACCTCTCTGTTATACCAAGTGCCTTGCACACTTACAGCTCCATGAGTTTAATTTAAAGAAAGGAATTGCTTAATTTTAAAGCATAATAACAAAATGTTAACTAAAATAAGGTAAAATATAATATGTGTAAATTTAAAGTAAAATTTGTTACGTTTATTGAATGTCTGCCATTTAAACGATGGCAAATATGGTATCTGAAAATGTATTTATATTTACCTGATAGAAAAAAAAAGAGTTTGACATTCATATGTCTATAATTCTTAGGAGTATAAACTTCTAGATAAAACAGTTTTGAATTCAATTTGTGAAACATTCGTATTTTATTAATTTAAAATATTTTTCAATCTCACATTTAGTGGCGTTGCCTCGTAACGTACTCGTAAGTTATTGCATATTTTTTGTTATTGAACAAGGCGTACTTTATACAAATGTTTTGTGTGTTCTTTGTAAATTATTAGCGCCAAACATCATGTAGCCATCATTATCATATTCGCCATGTTTAGTAGGAATGTGTGTGTGTGTGTGTGTGAATTACGTGTTGTGTTGTCTTGGAGGAGGCACTGGCTTAAGCTGAGGCCCACCATGTCCTTGTGTGGTTAAAAAAGTACGTGTGTGATCCTCAGTTAATATCCCTCTCCGGATAAGTGTAAGGCCCGGTACGTAACATTGTGAGGTTAAACCACTCTAATGTAGCGGAGAAGCCCCATATCGAATAAAACAACAAATTACATTTAGTTTTCTCTTGGAACCACTTATTCAAAAATTCTCAATTCACAGCCTATCTTTATAAAATTGTGACACTATGTTAAAATTGTGTTAATATGACATTGGGAGGGGGGAGTGTTTAGGAATATTTTTGGACCAAAGAGAGGTGAACAGGAAGATGAATGGAGCAGACTACGTAACAATGAACTACATGGTCTTTATAGGAAGCCAAATATAATTACAACAGTTAAGTTTCGTAGACTGTGGTGTGCAGGGCATGTGGCAAGAAAGCGGAATGAGATATGTGCAAGGAAACTTCTTTATATGAAAACTACAAGGAAAACGCCAGTTGGTAGATCAAGAGCGAGGTGGCAGAATAACGTTAAACATAATTTGAGGGAAGTAGATTATACAGGGACTGACTGAAAAACATTAGCTCATGATAGGGATGTGTAGAGAGCTTATGTCCGTGCTACCATGAACGTGCGGGTTCGATAATGCTATTGAGATGGTTAGTATGTAATATTGATGCAAGTAGAATAAATATATCAAATATATTCTCTTTGTTCTCTTCTTGAACGTCGTAGACAATCTTGGTGGACTAATGGCTTCCAGGATCACCCGCCGAGATGTGTGCATTTACAGAGCGTAATAATACACATTACCGGTTTCATCACCAAATACTTCGGCACCGTGAATATATTTATGGCACTTAAAACAACCTCACGTTTGAACTCCGAGCAAAGTATGTTGATCCTTTCCCGCTCAGATTTGAATTGTGCTCTAATGGTAAAGAGCATCGTTAAATAGAAATAACATCGAATGTATGGTCTCCACAAAATTCATAAAATTGGGAATAAAATGAGACCGATAATTAATAATATAGGGCCCCCGTCTTATTATTTGTCAAAATGGTTAGTACAGAAATTTAAGAGTTTTCCAGAATTTGAAAATAAAAGTATTGAAAATTCTTTACAACTAATTGATGAATTGAATAACTTTAGATTGGTTCACAATGACAGATTTGTGTCTTTCGATGTTGTTTCATTGTTTCCGAATGTTCCAATAGGAACAATGTTATATTTTTTGGAAAAATGGTTGAGTTCTTTGTATTTAAATAAAGAAATAATAGAAGAATACATCAACCTTACAAAATGTTGTATTGAAAATTCCTATTTTACTTTCAATGGTAAATTTTACAAACAAGTTTCGGGTTTATCTATGGGAAATCCTCTTTCGCCTTTTTTGGCTAATTTATACATGAGTTACTTCGAGTGCCATATCACCAAGGCTTACCCATGGATTTTCAAGACTTAGTACAGATATGTTGAAGTTATTTTTTCGATAATAAATTTTAAACATGTTGATGATGCGTTGAAATTACTTAATCTACAAGATGTATCAATTAAATTTACCATAGAATCAGAAATTGAAAACAAAATTCCGTTTCTGGATTTATACATAATTAGAAATTAAAAAACTCAAAAAATTGAATTTGATGTATATAGGAAGGGTACATATACGGATAATTATATAAACTCAACGGGTTTCAATCCTCTGCACATAAACATGCAATATTTAATAGCCTCTTATGTAGATTAATAAAGGTCCCATTAAAAGGGGAAAATTTTAAGAAAGAATATGAGAATATCCTAAATATAGCCAGATTAAATGGTTTTAATAAGAGTATAATATCTAACAAATTAAAGAAATTCAGATAGATAAAACAACTTAAAGAATGCTCTACCCTACAAATTGTTAGTAAATAAAATAATTTCAAGAAAATTATTTACCATCCAATAGTACATGGGAAATTTCAAAACATATTTGACAAATACAACATTACTTTGGCACCAATAAATAAATTTAGTCTGGAAAAACTTCTAAATACTAATAAAAAAATCAACATCCCAGACAGTAAGAAATCTGGAATTTATCAAATTAATTGTAATGATTGTAGCAAAGTATACATAGGAAAAACAAAAAGGAATTTGGAAACACGCACTAAAGAACATTTTAGAAATATTAAAAATTGTGAAATTGAAAAATCAGCAATTGCTGCACATAGTTTTCTAGAACATCATAAAATTGAAAAAGAAGCGAAACTTTTGAAACAATTGGATAAACCGTTGGAATTGACAATTTGGGAAATGATATTCATTCAGAAGAATAAATATCGATCTATGATTTTGGATATTCCGGTGGATAAAAATTTAATTACAAAGTTTATAACCCCAACGAAAGATGGCAGCACAAGAAGTCATGTCACTAAAGAAATCAACAATCACGGAATTTCATCAATGGAAGCTATGACTGAAGAAGGACATGATTTTGTCTGAAACCGTCGGTATCAAAGATGTTTGAAAATGTATGAGGTGAGTCGATTAAAATATGTTCTCCACTCACTATTAACATCATGACACTGAATGAATATTTTACCCGACTATACATAGTGTAGCCTCTTTTGTCGGAATATTTCTGGAGTGGGTTCTAACATCCAAACTACGATTTATTTAAGGTTATATCCCTTAGGAAGCTGCCACACATATCATTTCTTAGTAAAGCTGCAAAGCATAGTATGAAAATGCTATAATTGCATTGAAAGACCTGCCCTCGGGCAGAATTACTATAGAATTGAATATCCCGTAGAAGATTATCTTCTTTACGGGTAACATTTTCCTCCTGCCCATTGATCTCTCTTCTGCTATCTTTCGTTGGAAATGTTCTCTTCCGGTATTGATGCAGTTTGACACGTTCTTGGAGATTAATTAATTATTTTGTTTCTCGCCCGAGGTTTGTCCAGTAAAGGTAGCCCTACCACGGTACTTCTGATTTACTTGTAACACTCCCACTCTCGTCAAGGTCATGGAACCGCTGATGGTCGTCGATATATTTTTATTAAACAGTTGCTCTTTCGAAGTTAACTTTGGGTAAGATATGTGTTTGTTACGTTGTGTTGTTCTTTGCTATCTTCATGATGTACCGGAGTCACAACTAAACACTCAGCTGGGCAGGTTATCATGTACCTATTTAATGTTTACTTTTAGTTCACATTTATTTTCATGCGCCCAGCGCAAAAATATGCAAGTTCATTTGTGGTGCACAAAAAAAAAAAAACAAACAAAAAAGGTTTAGGATAAAATAAACAAAAAAAGAGGATGAATTAGTGTTTTCAATAAGACTACCAACATCAGGAAAATTTCATTAAAGTATTCTGAAAAACAAATATATTCGGAAACACGTTGCGTAATTTGCTGAGGCAATATACTACAAGCCGTGAGGTCGCGAGTTCGATTCCAGATGAGGTCACGACTTTTACCTCTTGACCAAACATTGTGGTAAGATCATGTCACTGGGTTCTACTCAGCCTCTAAAATGAATTAGTACCAGGTATATTTTCTTGGCTAGAAATGACCTTTGCAAAATGCTGAACACTGCGTTTAAAGAGGCGTGAGCCATAATCTCCTACTTTTGCAATAGCTCTCTGAGACCTGTGGGTATAACTTGGGGTGATGAGTGCTTTCCACCAGATAACTTGATGCCTTCACACACTCACTTCGTGATGTTTTATGAAATTTGTTTTGTTAACTTTTACATTAAACTAGACCTGAAACATTATTAAAATATATATGTAGTCAATATGCCCATTTCACCAATTAATGTTTTAAAATGGTCAACAAGTTTCTACAGCCGAGCTGTCATTCTCAAGACCAGATATTGACTGAGTACAGGGATGCATGGAAGAGCAGCCAGGGCCCATATATATATGTGTATATATATATTTCCAGTCTGGGAAAGCTGAAGATAAAACAGAGAATTGTTTTGAAACATGTCCAAGAACAAATCAACATTAATATTGAGGTAAGATGTCCAGACCAAAAGTAATATAATTAAAATAACCTCAAAATATAACTTCCTAAAATTAAATATTAGCATATGATTTAATTAAGAGGGAGAAGTTATAAAGTATCCTGCTGGAGGTCGGAATTCCTAAAACGTTAGACTTATACGAATGTGTCTAAATGGTACAAAGAGTAGGATGCGTGTAGGCAAAGAAGCAAGGAGATG
Organism: Diploptera punctata; assembly: GCA_030220185.1. Taxonomy (NCBI): domain Eukaryota; kingdom Metazoa; phylum Arthropoda; class Insecta; order Blattodea; family Blaberidae; genus Diploptera; species Diploptera punctata. The sequence continues at coordinate 30,552 of JASPKZ010008677.1, read as the reverse complement.
CACTATCTCCTCTACTATTCAATTTTGTACTAAAGCATGCCATCAAATGTTTAGAAGATGAGGAAGGCCTACAACTCAATGGTATTAATAAGCTGTTAGTTTATGCTGATGATATAGTACTATTGGCCGATAGCGAGGAGATACTAAAGAACAACACGCACACACTATTGACTAACACTAAGAAATTAGGACTGGAAGTTAATATCAATAAACCTAAATATATGGTCAAACGTATAAATGCATTATATAATGGAAATGGATAGCTAATGACAATTGAGGGAAATTTTGAGGAAGTGGCTGAATTCAAATAGCTAGGAACAATAATCAAAAATAAGAATGAGATGCACAAAGAAATTAAACATAGGCTCAATTCTGTAAATGCGTGCTATTATGCATTGCAGAGACTCTTGATGTCCCAACTCCTTTCACAAAAACGTTAAACTGAAAATATATAAAATTATTATTCTACCAGTTATATTATATGGATGCGAAACATGGACTCTTACTTTAAGAGAGGAAAGGAGCTTACGAGATTTTGAGAATAAAGTTCTTAGGAAAATTCTGGACCAAAGAGAGACGAAGAGCAGGTGAATGGAGTAGACTACATAACATTGAATTACATGGTCGTTATAGGAAGCCAGATATAATAAGAACAGTTAAGTCTCGTAGACTGCGTTGGGCAGGACATGTTGCGCGTATGGGGAATGAAAGACGTCCATGGAAGCTTCTTGTGGGAAAGCTAGAGGAAAATGCCCAGTTGGTAGACGAAGAATGAGAAAGGAGAACAACATTAACTATGATTTCAGGGAAGTAGATTATACAGGAAGTGATTGAAAAGCATTAGCTCAGGATAGGGATGTAAGGAGAGCTAATGTCCGCGCGGCCATGAACCTACGGGTTCGATAGTGCCAGTGAGTGAGTAAGTTATATCATATAGATTAGAAACGAAATTATGACGTTAATGTAGGGTATTTTAGTTATTTAAGCCATGCGGTTCACATCTAGGGATTAAAAACAATATAAAGAATCCAAGTAAAAGCTTGATATTGAGCGATTCCATGAAAATGTCATACCGAGGTGAACTTTAAGAAATTGTCGCAGGAATAGTTCTGTCGTCGGAATATATCACATCTTTAGAGATAAAATGTTCTGATTCCACAAGAGAATATTTCAAATATTTAACATTTTAATCTAAAATCAGTGGTAGAACTCGTCATATTGCAAACCTGTAAAAACAAGCAATTTTTTTACGAATTTGTTGTTTAACTATTTGATCGTATTAATTTGTTTTGTTTAACAAGCTCTTTTGTTAAACCATATTTTGGTCCTTTTAGTCGTTACTGTAACAATATTAACTGTATTTTAATGTTATAGATACCTTAAATGTGCTCTGTTACTGTTAAGTGTATGCAATGGTCACTCAGTCACGGAAAACGTATACAAATCATTGTACACAACTTAATAATTGATGGATTAAAATTTCTTCCTGGATTCTAGGTTATCAGTACATAACTAACTAACTCACTGGCCCTGTCGAACTCCAAGGTTCATGGCCATGCGGACATATAGGCTACATCCCTATCCTAAGATGTTTTCCAATCGTCCCCTGTATAATATACTTCCTTCATATCATGGTTAATGTTACTCTCCCACCTCATTCTTGGCCGATCGGCTGGACGCTCATTTCTTGAAAATACCTACCTTGGTTTATTTTAATAGGGTATTCTGTGTTTCGTTGTGAAACATCGAAAAATGTGACCGCTAGAGCGATTTTTAAATTTTCGTTTCAGCTGAACTCCTACACCTAATGATTTTAACACATAACAGGTAACAGTTCATCACTCGCCATATATATATATATAATATATATATATATATATATATAAGATATGAAAAGAAAAGAAATGCTTGAGTCGGCGGATGGGAACTCGCGTCTCTGCCAACCAAGTCCTGGCCCTTTAGCGCTCTTAACCAACCGGAGCTACCCAAGAATTCCAATACAAGCATACAATTTTCTTAACATTGTAGTGTAGTATTCTACAATTCACACAAGAGGTAGCTGAAATGGTTCCAAATCGTTATCTCGCGCCGGCTCAAAACGGGTAAGCAAATTTTTAATAGAGAATATTGTATTCTTAATATATATATATATAGATATATATTATATATATATATATTATATATATATTAGTTACAGGTTACATGATTCTATAGATGTTAACGGATCGACTTACCCATTCACAATCAATTTGTCATAGTTGATATAAAAATAATTATTATTTCCAAACACCAAACAAAACATTTAAAAATAATCAACGCGTTTCAATAAGAAAGTTACCATTATCAAGTCTTGCTAAGATAGCTTTGCTGTTGGAACCCGTTGACTATTTTATTTTTACAATTTTGTGGTTTTGGGATATGATAGATATTATATAGAGAGTAGACTATATATATATATACTATTAGTCTATAGTAATTCGGCCTGAGAGCTTTACTCGGTAATTATTTCCCGTTGATTTCAACAGCGGTTGAAGACCGGTGATGAAATTAGAAGGTATAGGGAGATGCTAATGGACGGATGATTTTCAGCGGATTCGTTGGGCACTACGCTTACGAACATTTGTCTTACAGGTGCGGAAAGGCCCACCGAAAAAAAGTCATCACGACGGGCCTGTCCAGTCCGGAAATCGAACCCGGGGCCCGCAGTGCGTTGTGTGACAATGTAAGACGCGTACCTCGAGACCGTAGCGATGGACTATATATATATAGAACACCACGATTGATTGTACATAATAATTACATATTGCTATATTTGTCAGAGTGTTTGTTGCTATGAAATAGACGTTATTTAAATCGCATACGAAAACAGGTACAAAAACAAAATGTATTAAATTTGCGTCGCAAGTGATTCAACGAAATGAGTTTTAAAAATTGTCCCCATATTTGTGATAGTTCGTTGACATATTTACAGTCCGTCATCCTTATCGAAATCTAAGTAGGTGAGGAAAGTTGTGAATAATGTACCTTCCGTGGGTCGTAAATTCTAATTACTCGTCAATACAGATCAACATAATACTAAACATAACAGAGCGTGAGAAAAAAACATAATTTTATGGTTTATTACTATTCAGAGCGTGTTAGCAAATAACGCGTAATTGTATCAGTAATGTGACATTAAGTGTTAAGACTTTTCTCCATCCTTGTAACAACTTGCTAACAAATAACAATCAAATACCTATTTTTTTCAATAGTAAATCAAAGACATCCTCAATAATTTAAAATCAATCAGTATGTTTTCCCTGTTTGTTTAAGGAACTCGATTATATAATATACTCACATCTAACAGTCTATGTAACTTTCTTGATGAACGTAAGTCTGGCTTTGGAACGAAACATCACACACACACCGCACTTCTGCTCGTTATAGAGAACATTAAATGTTCTGTGGACAAAAGTTACAACAGTTCTACTCGACTACAGCAAAGTCTTTGCCACTGTAGACATAAACTTGCTCGTAGCTAGACTCAAAAATCAGTCAGGGACTGACTGAAAAACATTAGCTCATGATAGGGATGTGTAGAGAGCTTATGTCCGTGCTACCATGAACGTGCGGGTTCGATAATGCTATTGAGATGGTTAGTATGTAATATTGATGCAAGTAGAATAAATATATCAAATATATTCTCTTTGTTCTCTTCTTGAACGTCGTAGACAATCTTGGTGGACTAATGGCTTCCAGGATCACCCGCCGAGATGTGTGGATTTACAGGTCGTAATAATACACTTTACCGGTTTCGTAACCAAACACTTCGGCACCGTGAATATATTTATGGCACTTAAAAGAACCTCACGTTTGAACTCCGAGCATAGTATGTTGATCCTTTCCCGCTCAGATTTGAATTGTGCTCTAATGTTAAAGAGCATCGTTAAATAGAAATAACATCGAATGTATGGTCTCCACAAAATTCATAAAATTGGGAATAAAATGAGACCGATAATTAATAATATAGGGTCCCCGTCTTATTATTTGTCAAAATGGTTAGTACAGAAATTTAAGAGTTTTCCAGAATTTTAAAATAAAAGTATTGAAAATTCTTTACAACTAATTGATGAATTGAATAACTTTAGATTGGTTCACAATGACAGATTTGTGTCTTTCGATGTTGTTTCATTGTTTCCGAATGTTCCAATAGGAACAATGTTATATTTTTTGGAAAAAATGGTTGAGTTCTTTGTATTTAAAATAAAGAAATAATAGAAGAATACATAAACCTTACAAAATGTTGTATTGAAAAATTCCTATTTTACTTTCAATGGTAAATTTTACAAACAAGTTTCGGGTTTATCTATGGGAAATCCTCTTTCGCCTTTTTTGGCTAATTTATACATGAGTTACTTCGAGTGCCATATCACCAAGGCTTACCCATGGATTTTCAAGACTTGGTACAGATATGTTGATGATATTTTTTCGATAATAAATTTTAAACATGTTGATGATGCGTTTGAAATTACTTAATCTACAAGATGTATCAATTAAATTTACCATAGAATCAGAAATTGAAAACAAAATTCCGTTTCTGGATTTATACATAATTAGAAATTAAAAAACTCAAAAAATTGAATTTGATGTATATAGGAAGGGTACACATACTGATAATTATATAAACTCAACGGGTTTCAATCCTCTGCACATAAACATGCAATATTTAATAGCCTCTTATATAGATTGATAAAGGTCCCATTAAAAGGAGAGAATTTTAAGAAAGAATATGAGAATATCCTAAATATAGCCAGATTAAATGGTTTTAATAAGAGTATAATATCTAACAAATTAAAGAAATTCAGATAGATAAAACAACTTAAAGAATGCTCTACCCTACAAATTGTTAGTAAATAAAAGAATTTCAAGAAAATTATTTACCATCCAATAGTACATGGGAAATTTCAAAACATATTTGACAAATACAACATTACTTTGGCACCAATAAATAAATTTAGTCTGGAAAAACTTCTAAATACTAATAAAAAAATCAACATCCCAGACAGTAAGAAATCGGGAAATTATCAAATTAATTGTAATGATTGTAGCAAAGTATACATAGGAAAAACAAAAAGGAATTTGGAAACACGCACTAAAGAACATTTTAGAAATATTAAAAATTGTGAAATTGAAAAATCAGCAATTGCTGCACATAGTTTTCTAGAACATCATAAAATTGAAAAAGAAGCGAAACTTTTGGAACAATTGGATAAACCGTTGGAATTGACAATTTGGGAAATGATATTCATTCAGAAGAATAAATATCGATCTATGATTTTGGATATTCCGGTGGATAAAAATTTAATTACAAAGTTTATAACCCCAACGAAAGATGGCAGCACAAGAAGTCATGTCACTAAAGAAATCAACAATCACGGAATTTCATCAATGGAAGCTATGACTGAAGAAGGACATGATTTTGTCTGAAACCGTCGGTATCAAAGATGTTTGAAAATGTATGAGGTGAGTCGATTAAAATATGTTCTCCACTCACTATTAACATCATGACACTGAATGAATATTTTACCCGACTATACATAGTGTAGCCTCTTTTGTCGGAATATTTCTGGAGTGGGATCTAACATCCAAACTGGGATTTATTTAAGGTTATATCCCTTAGGAAGCTGCAACACATATCATTTCTTAGTAAAGCTGCAAAGCATAGTATGAAAATGCTATAATTGCAGTGAAAGACCTGCCCTCGGGCAGAATTACTATAGAATTGAATATCCCGTAGAAGATTATCTTCTTTACGGGTAACATTTTCCTCCTGCCCATTGATCTCTCTTCTGCTATCTTTCGTTGGAAATGTTCTCTTCCTGTATTGATGCAGTTTGACACGTTCTTGGAGATTAATTAATTATTTTGTTTCTCGCCCGAGGTTTGTCCAGTAAAGGTAGCCCTACCACGGTACTTCTGATTTACTTGAAACACTCCCACTCTCGTCAAGGTCATGGAACCGCTGATGGTCGTCGATATTTTTTTATTAAACAGTTGCTCTTTCGAAGTTAACTTTGGGTAAGATATGTGTTTGTTACGTTGTGTTGTTCTTTGCTATCTTCATGATGTACCGGAGTCACAACTAAACACTCAGCTGGGCAGGTTATCATGTACCTATTTAATGTTTACTTTTAGTTCACATTTATTTTCATGCGCTCAGCGCAAAAATATGCAAGTCCATTTGTGGTGCACAAAAATAAACAAACAAAAAAGGTTTAGGATAAAATAAACAAACAAAAAAGAGGATGAATTAGTGTTTTCAATAAGACTACCAACATCAGGACAATTTCATTAAAGTATTCTGAAAAAAAAAATATATTCGGAAACACGTTGCGTAATTTGCTGAGGCAATATACTACAAGCCGTGAGGTCGCGAGTTCGATTCCAGATGAGGTCACGACTTTTACCTCTTGACCAAACATTGTGGTAAGATCATGTCACTGGGTTCTACTCAGCCTCTAAAATGAATTAGTACCAGGTATATTTTCTAGGCTAAAAATAACCTTTGCAAAATGCTGAACACTGCGTTCAAAGATGCGTGAGCCATAATCTCCTACTTTTGCAATAGCTCTCTGAGACCTGTGGGTATAACTTGGGGTGATGAGTGCTTTCCACCAGATAACTTAATGCCTTCACACACTCACTTCGTGATGTTTTATGAAATTTGTTTTGTTAACTTTTACATTAAACTAGACCTGAAACATTATGTTGATCTACCGAAATAACTAACTTATGTAGTGTATAATATTGTAGTCTGAGTGTCGTGTATTAACTTGCAAAACATAGAGAATTATTAAAGGACAAAAATCAATAAGATCGATATTATAAATAAGTAGATAACAATCAATAAGCGGAACAAAATCATTAATGTGGAAATTTCCATAATTAATACAGGAATCGAAAAAGAAACGACCTAATGTATTGTGTCTTGTCACAGGTCCACAAAACCCTATGGAGAAGGAATTTTCTCATGGAATATAGGTCAGTAGGAGATCGGTGTCCATAGGGAAACACCCAGTTGGTAGACCAAGAATGAGGTGGAAGAATAACATCCATGATTTAACGGAAGTACATTATACAGTGGATGATTGGAAGACATTAGCTCAGGATAGGGATGTATGGAGAGCTTATGCCTGACCTACGGGTTCGATAGAGGCAGTGAGTTAGTAGTTAGTTAACAGATCGGTGTCCACGCAGGATCGCGATGAAATTGCGCAGCTCTAATAAATAGCGACTGTAAGAATTAGGAGACATCCTGTGGGATCACCTTCCTCTACAAGACGTCAGCCAATTAACAGATCAATTGTCCTGCAGCCTCTCGCAGTATCAAGTTTTGTTTATATTAAGGAACGTGGATGATTACTATTAAAACAGAATGAAAGAAAATGTTATCCATGTGAATGAAAAACACAATATTTGCAATTTTAGTGTTAAATTTGTTTTGATTTTCAATGTGTTTACCTTTATATAGTGTGTCACGTGATTAATCAACACACATTTGAGGGACAGGAAAAGTACCAGGATAGTCGCTTTATTGTGCGAGTTTCACAAAGCAAAGTACTAACTATATTGTACAAGTGCGAAACTGACTTAGGCTTTCACGGCCGGAGTTATTATGATGATCTTGTAAAATATTTGAGGATGCGGGACGCAGTCTCTGGCGAAACGTCGGGGAACTACAAGCCTCAAAGACCACGGTCAACAGCCCGGAAATCTTTTACAAGATCATCTTAAAATAAACTGTTTGATCATGGGTTTATTTTCCTTCCTAATTTGGCACATATTTAAAAAAGGTAGGTACGTTGTATAATTGGGGAGGTTAGATTCAGTATTGAGAAAACATTTTTAAACTTGAAGTTGTGTAACAAATTCATAGGTAATTCAAAATGATAACTTCGGGTGATGCGTGTTTTCCCCCAGATAAGTCTAAAAAGACATCAATGCCTTTACACACCCATTTTTTTTCAAGAGAATAACAAATGACATATACCCCTTTGTATGCAATCGCCTCAATTAAAAGACAATTATTTAGTGGTGGAAAAGTGACTTTCCTAGATTTTTCCTGGTGCCCTTCATTTAAAGATGATAACTATGCACCTGATAGAGGATGGTCTATGTATACATTTTCACAGTATATATAGATAGGTGAATTCAATCTGTAAAATATTAATATATTTTAAAATTCGATTTGTAAAAATTTTTGCATTTTGACATTTAGTGACGTTGCTTCGTTACGGTACAGTTATTACGTCAACATTATTGTTATCGCTTACCAAGAAAGGACATTTTTACCATCTTTTTTCCACGATAGTGCGTTCTGTCGTACTTACAGGACTGGCGACCATGATTGAAAGTTCAGTTTCCTAAATTTCGGGGTTGCCAACCAATAAGTAACTATACTGTAATATTACATATTACATACCTAGGGCGGGAAGTAAACCCACTGCCCTTTTCGTATACTACGTACAATGTATATACAAAAATATATATCCAAAATGTAGTGTTAATATACATTATACGAAACAAATCACTGCATTTTAAATGAACTGGTCAGACTGCTACCGTCAGTCAGTTGTTTATAATGAACGCAAATATTTCCAACGAAGATGTTATTTTACTATAATTATCACATTTTTGTGCATATACATACTGTACAAAGACGACCTGTCGGTACTTTGGAACATTTACGCACTTTACAAGGTCACGGAGTTCTTCGGCGAATGATGAATCAGTTCAATACTGTTAATTAATAGTGGGTAAAATTAATCAGTAAAAATTATTTAAATTTGCTTAAAATTATACAACAGTATATACAGAATAAATTATGGTTATGCATGATTTGTTTTCACTCCAGTCCGATGCATTCAAATAAGCATGGCATTAAAAAAATTAATTTCACCAATTAAGGGGTTAATCTCTCCCTATTTACGCACTACTTTTCGATCTCTTGTGTCACCCAGATACATCCTGTCGGTAGAGCGTGTTAATTTAATAAAGATAACTACAGGGTGCGGCATAAGTCAATTAACCACTGAACGTGGTTACAAGGGAAAAATCAGATTGGTTGAAACAGGACCTTGAGAATATAATCTCAAACACTGCCGCATGAGGTGATTTTGAAGGATTAAACCACTTAACCTGCAACATTTACGGGATTTGATTGAACAGGAATTTGAAAACACTTATGTTAATAATGGGAAATTGTGTAAATCAGTATTAAAACTACGTCATAAATGCTTAAATAACAATGGAGGTCACTTTGAACAATTTCGGTAGTTGTTTTTTGTATAGATGTTGTAAGCTACAGAAAATAATATATTTACATTTTCGGTTAACTGACTTATGCTGCACCCTGTGTATTTGGAAAATTTTCGTGCAGCAGCAATTGTAAAACAAGTGATGAATTCAATAAAAAAGTTTAAAATATATATCCAACGGGCCCGGGTCCGATCCCCGGTCGGGACAAGTCTCTTGAGTGAAGGTTTTCCCTCAGCTATAAGACAAATGTGAGGGAACTTTAAGGCCCAACATTATACGGCCGTCATAATCATCGTCATTCATATTCGCCTTAGATTAAGTTTAGCATTAAGGACTCTCGTGACGCACCACTATTATCATCATCGCCTTTCATATCACCAGCACAGTCGTAACCCCTCCTTCCGGAGCCCCAACCTCAGAAACGGGTTACAATTATTCCAGTGCCAAAAGAGAACACCGGAAATGTCAAAATGATAACCTGAGGTTTTGAATAAATAAAATGCATAAGAGCACAAATATTAATTTGGTTTGTCCATTTATGCAGAATGTGTGATGAAATACTTGTATTGTTAAAAACCATTCCCAGTGAAACCTTTAACAACTAGACTCCAAGTCAGACCGAACATTAGATGTTACAAGACTGAATAATCTTTATTTTTATATATAATTCTTCTGTACGTGTGTTTGTCACTCAACTCCTCTTAAACAACTGGTCCGATTTTGATGAAAAGTTTTGTTTGTGTTTGATGGTTCAGATTCACAATTGGACCCTCTAAAACCTTTAGGTGTAGAAGTTCACCTGAAGTAAACATTTAAAAGTCGCTCTAGCGGTCACAATTTTCGATGTTTCACAACGAAACACAGTATATCCTATTAAAAAAAACCGAGGTAGATATTATCAAAAAATGAGCGAAATTCGACAATTAGAAGTGGATGTTTACCTGAAAGTCATTGTTTGGTTCGTCTAAGCGTATACCATACAATTTAGTTAATGTATAATATTTCATCTATTTGGGCGCAGCAACGCACCCCGGGTATTAGCTAGCAGTCTGTATATGTTTGTGACTTCTAAACCCCTCAACAGAACTTCATGAACATTTTTAAATACATGTTTTCAAGTACGCCGAGCGTTTAGCCGCTTTCTTCTTCTTCTTCTTCTAGCTCTACAACCCTTTATGGGCCCTGGCTGCTCTTCCACGCATCCCTGTCCAACGCCCTCCTCCATCCCCGGACACCGAGCTTCCTCTACTCCTCAACTTCGGTCTTGCTCCATCTGGTCTCAGTAGTGTAAGCTTTCTAGTGGTATTCACCTCCTCCATTGTCATTATATGACCCACCCATCTCAGTCTGTAGCCGCTATCTGTTATGCTCTAAAACCAGTATATGTAGGAATTCACCTGAAACGATTATTAAAAAGCCGCTATAGCGGTCGCAAATTTCCTTGTTTGACAACGAAACACGGTATATGCTATTAAAATAAACCGAGGCACGTAAAAACACAGCGAAATCCCACCATTTTAACGCCTCTGAATGCTGTTGATATGTGAGATTTTAAAAACAGCCTTTTATAAAGTTTTGCCAACAACTTTGTGGAAATGAACGTGAATATAGTGCGCAGTTGTTCTGTTATCTCTGAATTTTATGATATCTCATTCCAACTTTGATACAGCGTGTGGGTAAAGTCCCACTTTTTCTAACCAGTTAGCTCCTTCGGATCCTGACTACAGTCTGGCAGTGTAATGTGTAGAATGCATTTTTTTCCCTCCCCCCAATGAAAGGAATTTCATTTACATTTATATTGCGCACGCGCCAGTAGAATAATATTAACCCTGATTTGAAGAAGGGATGAGATGAAACACAAGCTCAGTTCTGGAAATGCGTGCTGTTATGTATTACAGAGACTCTTGACGTCTCAACTCCTTTCGAAAAATATTAAATTAAAAATATATAAAACTGTCATTCTATCAGTTATATTATGTGGATGTGAAACATGGACTTTTGATTTAAGAGAGGAAAGCAGATTACGAGTAGGCCTATTTGAGAATAAAGTTCTTAGGACAATTTTTGGAACAAAGAGATGAACAGACAGGTGAATGGAGAAGATTACATAACAGTGAATTACATGGTCTTTATAGGAAGAGAGATATAATGAGAACAGTTAAGTCTCGTAGACTACGATGGACAGGGCATGTGGCACGACTGGGGAATGAAAGACGTGCATGGAAGCTTCTTGTAGGAAAACTCCCAGTTGGTAGATCAAGAATGAGGTGGGAGAATAACATTAACCATGATTTGAGGGAAGTAGATTGTACAGGGAATGATTGGAAAACATTAGCTTGGGATTGGGATGTATGGAGAGTTTATGTCCGTATGGCAATGAACCTATGGGTTTTGATAGTACCAATGAGTTAGTTAGTTAGGTCCTATTTGAAGAGAAAATTATACGATCTGACCGGGACTTGAACCCGTATAATTGTTCTCTTTAAATATGATTTCCATCATTGAGATGTATGAAATGGATAACAAAAACATAGTAAGTTTGGTATTTGAATTCAGCCACTTCTTCAAAATTTTCCTCATTTATCATTAACTGTCCATTTCCATTATATAATGTATTCTGTGTGTGACCATATATTTAGTTTTGTTGATCATCCATCATCCTCATATCGCGTCCTCCTTTCAGAATAAATACGCCTCCAACCGTCTCTATCTTCCCATGCTTTGATTCTTTTTAGTTCTTCCCAGTCGTATCCTCTCTCTTGTAGACTTTTCTTTTCTTCTCTTGGTTAATCCATCTTTCCCTTGGTCTACCTCCTTGTATCTTGAGAGTTAACAGTCTTTCTGGTATTCTTTCCTTTTCCATTCTTTTTAAATGTCCCAACTATTTTAGTCTATCTTTTTTCATGTATATTGTTAATTTTTCTACACTTAATGTCTCGCTGATTGTGTCATTCCTTTTTCTATCTCTCCTTGTTTTTTGTACAATTACACGTAAGAATTTGATTTCTGTAGCTCGGATTCTGCTCAAGTCTCAGCTGCATGTGTTAGAACTGGTTTGAAATAAGTAGTTTTAATGATCATATTTGAAGAGAAAAATTATATGCCAAGACTGTGACTCGAACCCAGGACCGTTGGCTTTCCGGGCCAATGCTCTACCGACTGAGCTACCGGGGCGAGTTCCACTCTAAACGCAAATTTTTCTCTTATATACATTATAAATTCCCAGCACCAAATGCTATGAAACCTTTGCTTCTAACTTTGCAAATTACGCCTTCTTTATTAAGAAGACATTTATTTGGGAATTTGTATATTACAATACAAGGCCAGTGTGGTTTTTCCATTGTTTTCCAGTTTTATTGATGTTCTCACTAAATTATTGAAATTAAGTAGAGATGTTTTTATAATAGTCTCCTCAAATGTTTTTTTTTTTTTTTGCACTTTGATCCCAACAAAAGTAAGGAGTAACTTAGTATTTACAAGTTGCAATGAGAATGAAATGTTTTGAATTTTCAGAATCTGCCACAATCATCTAGAAACAGAAGACAGATCAAGATGCTCCAGAAATGCCGATTGGAGACAGTGACCTTGCAACAAAAGAGCAATGGCCTTTGATCAGAATCCTACGAGGACATGTCGAGGACGTCTGGATCAGTCGACAACTCTGCCATCTTGTGGGATGTTCATAAAGGTAACACAGTCCTGTTTTACAAATACAATTTAAAGTGAAATGTTATAACACAGCTGAAGACAATGATATCCATTAAAAATCAAATGAATCGTGAATTCTTTTTACCTCATACATCTATGTTATTTAACACAGAACTGCAGTATCGGGAATTATCATTCCCATGCTCAACTGTTGTCACGACTGTCGATTATTCATTATGCCAGTAATTTTATAATCTGCCATCTGGTGTTGATTTTAAGAACTTTGCAACCAGATTTGGTTTGTCCGGAAATTCAAAACTCATGGTTCTAGTATGTTTTTTTAAAAATATATATATATATATATATATTTTTCCTAAACTGTTAATTCCAAAGGTTTAGATAGATGTTTCAAAAGTTTAACTTCTTTTTCAATTCTATGATTCTCTAATACACTGTGTGCTGCTATTGTTGATATTTTATTTTCGCCATTTTTTGATACAGGGCTATTCAAATGGAAGGAACCGACTTCAAACATTTATTTCTTCCAAACTGCAAAAAATATATACTCATTTACAACGTCCCTAGAAAGAGAAAAGTTCAAATTTCACTATTTTATGCAATCAATATGAGCACCATGTGTTTCACGACAAATATCAAAACGGTGGCTCATTTCTTACCACATACGAATTAGCTGGTCTCTAGTTACCGAATTCACAGCTTCAACAATTTGATGTCGCAGATTTTCAAGAGTGTCAGGCATAGCGGGGATAAAAATACGGTCTTTTACGTAACCCCACAGATATAAATCACATGGGGTTAGGTCTGGTGACCTGGGAGGCCACCGGCGATGAAGTTGATCTTCCGCTCCTCCTCTTCCAATCCAACAGTACCAATGCAACTATGGTCGCAACTTCTAGCAACAGCGCCAATGCGGCCGTGATTAGAACTTCTAACTTTTCTCTTTCTAGGAACGTTGGCGTTGTGTTTCTATTTTTTGTAGTTTGAAAGAAAGAAATATTTGAAGTCTGTTCCTTCTTTTTGAATAGCGCTATATTTGTAAAGTGTGTTTTTTGTGAGTGTCCAAATTCCTTTTTGTGTTTTCCTATATACATATTTTATTGCAATCTTTGCAATTAATGTGATAAATTCCAGATTTTGTATTGTCTGGGGTGTTAACTTTAACAGAAGATTATCCAGGCTAATATAACATTACCTCCGATTAGCAAATTCTAAAATTTTAAAAATTTAAAAATATTTTTAAATAAAAAATGTGTTTAGTTAGGAGTGCCCCGATAGCTCAGCAGTAGAGCATTGGACTAGGAAACCAAAGGTCATGGGTTCAAATCCCAGTCTAAACATATAATTTTTTTCTTCAAATATAAATGCTCTGACCGGTTCAGAGTTTATAAAAAAAAGAGGAATTTTCTTTACCACAAAAGCAGGAGGTGGTTAAGAGAATTCAGTAAATATCGAGGTGAATCACGACTGTCATTGGTTGTAAAACAAAATTAATTGAAAAGTGATTGGTCATTTGGGGCATGAGTTAAATAGTGAGTGGAATGTAATGTTGTTACAGGTCGTAATTTGGGAATTGTGAAGGAGCACAAAGGATTGATTCAAGGTGTGACGTGGGACGCAACACTCAGGTGAGAAACTCAACTTACTTGCTCTTGATCTGTCCTTCTCTTTGCATATGTCAGTTAATTATGGTATTTTTTATCTCATTTGAACGTGTGTAAACATATTTGAAGAGAAAAATTATATGCCCAGACTGGGACTCCAACCCTGCAATTTTGGCTTTCCGGGCCAATGCTCTACCGACTGAGCTACCGGGGCGAGTTCCAATCTAATCACAGATTTTTCTCTTATATACATTGACCTGGTTATCCAATGGTCCTGGATTCGAGTCCCAGTGTGGGTGTATAATTTTTCTCATCAAATATAATTTATCCATCATTGAGGTGTATGAAATGAATAACATAAACATCGAAAGACGCCGTACTGGCTTTATAATGTAATGTAAAATTCCCAAATAAATGTCTTCTTAATAAAGAACCTGTCATATGTAAAAGATAGAAGCAAAGGCTTCATAGCATTTGGCGTGCAGGAATCAACAGCGTAAATAAGAGAAAAAATTGTGTTTAGATGGGAACTTGCTCAGATAGCTCAGTCGGTAAAGTATTGACCTAGAAAGCCAAAGGTCCTGGGTTCAAACCCCAGGCTAAACATGTAATTTTTCTCTTCAAATATAATTTATCTTAGAGTGAGAAGTGTTAAATTGATAACAAAAACATTTAAAACCTCATAATGTTACTTCCCATTATATTTTCAAATTAACAAGTATTTTTTTACCTCTTAGGAAATATTTTTACGTTTTAGCAGATTGAAAAATAGCTATCCAATATTTTAGGATCTTAAAATGCAGAGTCCCGTGATGTTACAGTGTGTACAATGTGAGCAGAGTGAGCAAGGCACAGCTGCCGGTGCCTGAAACATCTCAACTTCACGGCGACACACTCAAGTCCTTCTTCAGGAGGCTGAGCTTCACACTCTGCTCAACGTGCCTTCAGGGATCGTAGAGAACAGCGACAAGAACGCTAACGCCACCCTCACCTATGTTCTCCAGGTAACTCCATTACTCATATGAAGTTCTTATTCATGAAGAATGAGTCATGTTTTTTACATCTTACCTCATAGTTTATCAACACTTTTAAAATCCATATTAAAGCACCGTTGAGGTTATGTAATACGATATTAAATATAAAATTGGTACCTGGTAAGTCAGTCATCCTCAACTTAATTGTTAAACTTCATTGAGTAATTGCAATATGGAGGCCTTTCAAAAACAATGTTTCACCTTCAGTACCAGTCATAATGCAGAAGATGAATCATTGTTTTTGAGAGACCTCCATATTGGAACTACTTGATGAAGTTTAACAATTTAGTTGAGGACGACTGACTTACCAGGTACCAATTTTATATTTAACATCTCATAGTTTATGTTTTCTTAAACACGTGAACTGCAGTTTGCAAAACGAAAATCCCTTCCATTTTCAACCGACATTATGACGACCGGATTTTTCTAAGAATCTCCATCAGTAACGTTGCCATATGGTGTTGATTTGATGAACTTCGAGATCAGGTCCAGTTCATCAGGAATTTCGAAATTCATGGATTTAAATTTGTTCTTCTGAATATATATCTTCTCCTAAACTGTCAATTCTAAAGGTTTTTCCAAATGTTTTAAAAGTTTGACCTCTTTTTCAATTTTATGACTCTCCAACAAACTATGTGCTGCAATAGCTGATTTTTCAGTTTTACAATCTTTAATATTTCTAAAGTGTTCCTTTGTGCGAGTGTCCAAATTCCCTTTTGTTTTTCCTATGTATACTTTATTGCAGTCTCTACAACTGAATGTACGCAATGAAGATAGCTAAAACGTATGTTACATTGTCAAATAACGAAAATGCGGAAGTGATTAAAAATAAATAAAAAACTCTCAGTACGCGAAATAATGACTAAATTTAAATGTGGAAAAACTCTAGTTTATGAGACTTTAAAACACTAAAAAAAATTGATGCAAAGAAGTGGTTAAATGAACAGAAGGAACATAAAAAGTAATTTGTGAGTGTTTTACAAGTGCACGATAAAAAATATCCAAATTTCCGGACCGATGCTCCAAAGTCAAGCTCCAGCTGTTGCTAAATCCCTAGGGAATAACGATTTCAAGGCATCTTCAGGTTGGCTGGACAGTTTTAAAACAGGACACAATGTAGTGTGGAATGAAATTTGCGGGGAATCAAAGGATGTGGACGAAAGTGTAGTTGGTGAACGGAAACCGAAACTGCATACTTTAATTTCAGGATACGCGCCTAAGATACATTTTTAAAGCTGGCGAAACGGGACTGTTTTTTCGCGCGTTACCGTCGAAGTCTCTCGTACATACTACACTTCACTTTTCAACGCAGCGGGACTACAATTAATCCAAGGTACATAAAAAGACATACACGGTACACTATAATCTAAAATTATTAAGTTTTGTTTTTTATAATGCGGAATGTTGTCTAATATGGAAAAATAAATTGGTCCTATGCGATTCCGCTTTGATTAAGTTTTACTGCACCTGTAAACTGCTTGCCTACCTGCATCCTACTCTTTGTACCATTTAGACAAGTTCGAATTGCGTACTCGATAATGTTGACATAATTTCTAATGGAATTTAGATTGTATCGGACTTGAAGAGAAGAAACTTGTAATGAAAACAGGCAGACCTGTGAGAGCATAAACTGTACATGAACATGCGTTGCCATGGTAACCCGATTATTGCAGTTATTTTTAAAACTGAATAACAGGTGGTTACACTGTTAAAAATAAAATGACATGAAAAGAAGTTAAAAATAGCAATCATGTTAACATGGACAACGTTCAAAATATATAATTTTACGAAAACATTTGAGAAATTAATGCCTGAATATTCACAGGCCTCGTGCCTTGTAGTCAGCGTTCCAGATGTCCCGGGGCTAGATTCCTGAACTTGGACATCAGGCTCTTTGTCTAATCTTTTTTATATTCCCAATCGATACATCGTACCGAGAGCTGACGACTGACACTCAAACGAACGTCGTAACTTGTCTGAGTCAAAATTTATACTAAACGAAAATTATGTGACGCAGCGAAACGACCTCAAAATGGCGGCGCTCACTCCTCCGCCGCGCGCGATGCATCACAGTCCACAGTTAACGTTAGGAATTGTTTGATCCTTTATCTATGGAGGGACGTAATTACATGTTGGATGTAGGTGATAGATATGTAGCTGCAACACCAAAGTGTATCCCCCGATTTTGTTATCATTAGTTGTCTGAATTGTGGACGCTATTTCAAACACGTATTCACGTCAAGAAAGGAGAACGAAAATTAAGAAAAAATACAAGAGAATCAGAGGTAAAGGTAAAGTGGCTCCACTGCAGGCCCATCTAGGCCTACATTCTAATTCTACACCAACTTTGTTTTATATTTTAATTGGAACTTACCTCGTATTCTAGCGAAATTTTACATGGAATCGCAGCTTTCATTTAACGCCATCACTTATTAATTTACGTCTGAAAACAAAATATGCTGTTTCCCGATTTTCATGAAATAAAGGAACGCGAAATTGTAATTATTTTTATAGCAAAACAAATTTTGAAATATTATTCCTGCCGTAACCACGTGACCGTGATGCTATTGTTGAACCGCGACGTTCATATGTCGTAGCCTATTTTATTGAGTGATTTTTCGCATTGTTATCTTAAAAAAAACGTAATAAAGAGTTGTATATGTAGGGCAACTTTAACCAGCCTCATGGGCTAGAGGTCAGCGTTCCTGACTACAGTTCATGAGGTCCCGGGTTCAATTCCCGATGTATACATAGCCATTTTTTCTTAAAGGGAATTATTCCTGTGGTTGCCCATGGTCTGGAATTTAGGTTAAGAACTCTCCTGGCGCTTCATTATCATTTATCATCCATCATATCATCGGGGTAACGTAACTCCGCCTTCCAGGTGCCGCAACCTAAGAAATGGATTAAAATTCTGCCAAAGTCAGGAGAGAAAGTCAGAAATGACATAAGAGATAACCTGGTGGCATTAGACAAAACAAATATGTAGCGCAACAGGTGTATAGTAATGTAGGGAGCAAGAAAATTATTTATTGATTGTGAATTTACAAGTAATTTTTTAACAGTTTTACGATTTTAACCCGAAACAATTTCAGAATAGCTGTTTTACCTTTAATCGTGTACGAAAATGTAGTTTTGTCTCTAAACTTGAAGCAAAGGAAATAAAAATATATATTTTTTTAGAATATGTCTACATAAGTTATACGAGAGAACATGTTAATACTCATATATATAATTCTTGTGTCCTTGTGTTTGTCGCTCTACTTAACGACTGGATCCATTTTGATGAAATGTTTTATTGTACTGAACAACTTGTTAGGACGGTATTACTTACAAAATGTGAGAAACGGTCCCCGAACATCAGATGGCCATCATCATTCATATTCGCCTTACATTAAGTTTAGGATTAAGGACATTTCTGGCGCACCACTATCATCATCATCGCCCATCACATCATCGCGGCAGCTGTAACCCCGACTTTCTGGTGCCCCATCCTCCGAAGTGTGTTACAACTACGCCAGTGCTAGGAGAGAATGTCAGAAATGTCAAAATGGCAACGTGGGGTATTGATTAAAGAAACATAAGAGCACAAACATTAATTTGGTTTCCAGTGAAACAACTCGACTCCAAGTCAAACCGAAATTTAGACTTTACAAGACTGAATAATCTTTATATAACGTACTTCTTCTGTGCGTGTGTTAGCACTGCACCCCTCCTAAACGACTGGACGGATTTAGATGAATTTTTGTGTGTGTTTGAGTGGGTCCCTGGATTTTTTTGTGTGTTAAGAACTCATTTATTTCCAGCATGCTCCATTACATAATGTGCAATGCTATATGCTAAATAACAAAATTAATAAATAGTCATCATCATCATCTTCATTCATGGATTAGGTCTGTTGACCCGTTCCGACTTCAGCCCATCTCTTTCTAGGTCTGCCCACATCTCGGGTGCCTTTAGGTTTGTATTTTGTTATTTGTTTTGGATATCTATCTTCATTCATTCTGTCTATGTATTGCTTCCATTTTTGTCTATATGTATCTATTTTATCAGTTACTGCAAATATTTCAAGTTTCTGTCTTATTTCTGTGTTCTTGATTCTGTCTTCCTTAGTGCACCCTTTAACAGATCTCAAAATTTCATTTCTGCCGCCGTTATCCTACTTAGATCTTGTTTTTTATGTATCCAGGCTTCTGAACCATAGAGCAGTACCGGTACTGCCAACATTTTATAAAATTTCAATTGGGTCTCTCTTGTTGTTTTGTTATTTAGTGATCGTTTTATCGTACCACATATTCCCTGGAATTTTGCTATTTTATTAGTTATATCATTATCATAATTAAATGAAATGTCACATCCTAGATAATTGAGATGGTTCACCTGTTCTATGATTTTGTTTCCTATTACTATTTTGGATCTGATTTGATTTTTCCCTTGGAATGCCATTACCTTAGTTTTTTCTATGGATATTTTGAGATTATATTGTTCACATATATTATGTAGTTTAAAAATATTCCTTTGAAGTTCGTCTTCTGTATTTGCTATTATTACCTGGTCATCAGCGTATAATAATGTTTTCAAGTAGTGTGTTTTATCTAATTTTATTCCTTTATTTGTTTCTTCGTTCCATTTTTTTATTATATCATTGATGTATAGGTTAAATAAAACTGGAGAGATACTGCATCCTTGTTTAACTCCTTGATTAGTATGAATTTTATTTTTACTTACTTCATTTCTAGTTTTTATAACAAAATTTGTGTTCCAGTACAAACTCTTTATAGCTGCTATTAAGTGTTTCGGAATTCCTTTTTCTTTTAAAATTGTCCAGAGTTTTCCTCTGTCTACTTTATCAAATGCCTTGACAAAATCAATAAAAGCTATGTGTGTTTCCTTGTTATATTCTCTTCTTTTGTTTATAAATTCTTTTATCGTAAATATATTATCCATACATGAACGCCCTGGTCTGAATCCACTTTGTTCTTCTGTTAACATTACCTCTGCTATTTGTTTTAACCTAAATGTTAAGATTCTTGAGTATATTTTATAGCCTGCAGTTAAAATGCTTATTCCTCTGTAGTTGTTGCAGTCGTTACGTTCTCCTTTCTTAAAAATAGATTGTACTATTGCTGTTGTCCAGGTTTCTGGTATTGTTGCTTGTTTCCAACATAAATTTAAAAAATGTAATAATCTCAGTTTAAAAAAAATTCCTCCATATTTTATTAATTCCATATTAATTCCGTCTATTCCAGCTGCCTTTCTGTTCTTTGTTGTTTTCAGTACTTCTTCTAATTCTTCCATTGTTATCATATCTATTCCTATCTCACACTCATATATGTTATCTTTAGTTATTTTATTTTCATTATACCACAGTTTTTTATAATGTTCTTCCCATTGTTTCTCCTCAATTGCATTGATCTGTATTGTATCTTTTTCTTGTTTATTTAGATGTTTCATTACTTTATAGGCTATTTTTTGCTGCCCATGTATATCGTATTCTAGTCTGCTTATATATCTATCCCAACTGACTTTGTGTGCTTTTTTAATTTCTCTTTTGGCTATTGCACTTTTATGTTTGTAATCAGCTCTTAATTCTGGTGTTCTATTCTGTAAATATTTGTGATAAGCCTCTTTTTTATCTTTTATTATCCTCTCTAATTCTTCATTCCATATTCTTAAACCCTTCTTGTTATATATTTTATATTTTGTTCCTAATGCCTCATATGCTGCTTTATCAATGCTTTCTTTTATATTATCCCATTCTCGGTTTATTTCTTCGGAAGTAGGTTTTAATATTAATTGTTCATTTAGCCTATTCTGATACAGATTTTGTATACTTTTATCTTGTAATAAATGTACTTTGAATGTGGTCTCTTTATTTCTATATTTGTTTTTAGTTTTCTTCCATCTCGCTAATATATTTATTTTTGAGATTACTAAATAGTGATCTGAATAGATGTCACTTCCTCTAAATACTCTCGTATCTGTTAATAATGATGATGCTTTCTTATTGATTAACACATAATCTATCAGTGAACGAAAACCTCGTGCTGACCATGTGTATTTGTGAATATCTTTTTTCTTATAAAATGTATTTGTTATTTTAAAATCATTAAAAATTGCAAATTGTTTTAATTCTTGTCCATTTTTATTTATAACATTTTCTCCGTGGATCCCAATTACATTTGCCACTGGTTGATTCCCCACTCTAGCATTAAAGTCTCCTAATAATATTATTATGTCGTTCTTGTTTATCTTATTTATTTCCTTTTGTAGAGTAGTATAAAATGTTTTTGTTTCTTCATCTCTCCCTTCCTCCGGTGCATATATTGCTATAATTGTCATATGTCCTCTATTATGCTTAAATCGCATTGTCATTATTCTTTCGTTAATACAATTATACGTGTCTATTTGGATCCCCATTTCTTATCCACAAATATCGCCACTCCTGCTTTCGCTCTTTCTTTCTGACTTACTCCACTGTAAAACATCATCATATCATTTATCATTTGTGATCCTTTCAATTTTTTCTTTGTTTCTGAGGCAGCTAATATATTTATACTTTTATTTTTCATTTCTTTTTGTTAGTTCAAATTCTTTGCTTCCCAAGCCTCTGACATTCCAAGTCGCTATTTTAAGCTGGTCATGTATTCCAAAACTCTTTTTATACTTTTTCTTGCTGTGGTCGTCATAAGGTTTATCAATCCGGCTTTTCTTCTGCTGAAGTTTATGAGTAAGTTATTTTTTACTAGTAGAGGTTACCAGCCTCTAGCCAAACCCCTCTTCCTGGAGGGCAGGGAACTGGAATTTCGGAGTGTTCGTCTCCTAGAGAAGTTGCCTTCACTACGGCTTTGGGGACTTCTCTTCTCCCCACGTAACCCTGTGGACGGGGCCCTACCCAGGTACTACCCACTGGGCGAGTGGGACCTGGAGCTCACAAAAGGGCAGGGGCGCCTACTCCCTGGAGTGGACCTCTATCAAGGGTTCCACTCTGTTACCCTAATTAATAAATAAATAGTATATTAGTTTATTAAAAATCATCGGAGAACATATTGTTTAAATAACCCACCTCATAGGATTCATGCTTCCATGATATCGCGATTTCAAACATAATCATGTTCATCGTCAGCCATAACTTTATGTCGGAGTTATGGCTGACGATGAACATGATTATGTTTGAAATCGCGATATCATGGAAGCATGAATCCTATGAGGTGAGTTATTTAAACAATATGTTCTCCGATGATTTTTAATGATTATACCTCATAATGTTTACTTTCCCAACATTAATTAAATATATTAGTTTATGTTTATACACACAATTTGTTTGTCTTTTTCATTCATGCCACTTTTATATTCAAAATTCTGATATTTTCGAAATATGTTTGACTTAGGTATTTTTGAAACTTTTATGTTTTTATTCATTATTTCACTAATTTCTAACTGAACAACACACGTTTCCCTTTCTGTTTTGTATATTCACACACTCACTGGATATAATCCACTGTTTATGTTGCCGCTTTACGCACATATGTCGTGTCACCTCTCATTCTGAGTCTTCAGAAGTATGTAGTGTCCATTGCTTATTTACATTTTTTCTCCTTTTTTCCTTTCCTCTCCTTTTTCCCTTTTCTCCCCTTTTTTTGCTTCATATATTAATGGTTTCGGCGAATCTTGTAAAACTTCTCAAATCTTGTAATTCAATTGTGGTTATTAATTGTTTGCTTTGGTATCTGGATAATTGTCTCCTTTGTAGGTCCTTCGATGGTTTAGATTCAAAATTGGACCCTCTAAAACCATTAGGTGTAGGAATTCACCTGAAGTGAAAATATAAATATCGCTCTATCAGTCACAATTTTTTATGTTTCACAACGAAACTCAGTATATCCCATTAAAATAAACCGAGAAAGGTATTATCCAAAAATGAGCGAAATCCGACAATTAGAAGTGGAGGTTTACGTGAAATCAATGTTTGTTTCGTCTCAGCGTATACCATAAAATTTAATTAACCTTTAATGTTTCATTTACTTAGGCGCAGCAACGCACGCCGGGTACTAGCTAGCAGTCTGTATATGTTTGTGACTTCTACACCCCTCAACAGAACTTCATGAACATTTGTACATACATGTTTTCAAGTACGCCGAGCGTTTAGCTGCTTTCTTCTTCCCAGCCATTTATTTGTCCTCGCTGCTTCTCCACGCATCCCTGTCCAACGCCCTGCTCCATCCCCGGACACCGAGCTTCCTCTACTCCATCTCAACTTCGGTCTTGCTCCATCTGGTCTCCGTAGTGTAAGCTTTCTAGTGGTATTCACCTCCTCCATTGTCATCAGTCTGTAGCCGCTATCTGTTACGCTCTAAAACCTGCAGATGTAGGAGTTCACCAGAAACGATTATTAAAAAGCAGCTCTAGCGGTCGCAAATTTCATTGACAACGAATCTCTGTATATGCTATTAAAATAAACCGAGATAGGTATTATCCAAAAATCAGCGAAATCCGACCATTGAACTGGGGTTTACCTGAAATCTGAAAATTAGATTTGACTATAACAAACTGCTATTTGATTGGTCTAAACATTTAACTTTGAGTCTACACAGTTTCAGGTACGGCGAGTGTTTAGCTGCTCTAATAACATTAGTTGTAGGAGTTTATCTGAAACGAGAATTTAAAAATCTTATTTCTTTTATTTAGGCGTAGGAGCGCACTCCAGCCATCAGCAAGTTGAATATAAAATATTCGATTAGTGACAGGAAGCGTTGGAATTAGATCTTTAAGTATTCAACTAAATGAAGCTGCAGTGTATAATAAGAACTGAATTTATTCTAATATGAATTATTTGGTAATGAATGTATTCAAACTTACCTAACTTCCATATCCCAAAACTTGAGGTAATATTTTCCACGGCACCACACAAACAGAATGAAATTTTAAACCGTTCAATCGTTGCTACGTTACAATGCAACACTACATCCCAGTAAGAGTAAGAATAAATTATTAGTAGTTTTTTTAATATATCAGATGTTGAAGAATAGCTTATATATGTGGCTACCTTTCTGTTTCAAAATTCTCACAAATATTTTTTGCAACATTTTTGACTGAAAATTGTGTTCAAAAGAAGAACACGTAAGAATTATACAGCAAATAAAATTAATGTACACTTTGCAAAAAAAAATGAACGGCTTCAAAACGCAGAGTCCCTGTTATGACCCACTGCGCATGTAGAAGAGATATGACTGTTTTTCACGAGGTAACGCATTGTTAAATGTTTTAAATACGCTGTATTTAGTTCTAATTGTTATAAATAGTTAGAGATCAATGAAGGAGACACATTTCTGGATATTTACGTGTGTTGGACTTATACAATATTACTCAAATTCGACATTTTGAATAAATTTCAACTCCCATGCATAGTGTAAAAATAAACATGACAACCAGGAATTAGATAACTGCTATCCGACATGCAAGTAACGTAGGTCGTTAAACCAATTACGAAAAAAAATATATGAGAGCCAGGGTTCAAATCCCCCGACAATGAGTTTTTGTTGTTTATTTTTATTTCCCGCAAAATTCATGCTATAACATTTAATTCCTGCCACGTAATCTACATCCACTTTACACTATAATTAGGTAATAATGCTGTCATCATAAACTCTATTAACACTATTTAGCAACCGGAATGAACTTGATTGTGTATGCAGTACCGCGTTTTAGTAATAATGGTATAAATGTGTGTAATAAAAATTAATACAGCTTCATATGTGTATGTGTTTATTTATTACGTATTTTGTGAGGAAAGCGATTCATCCTTCGTTTTAAGAATGTAGTGTATATAGGTCAGGTCGAGCCTAATAATAACCCATAGATGATGGATAATTTTTTTTAGATTTTTTTTTTAGATTTATTTAGCCTGGTGGAGTTAAGGCCATGTGGCTTTCTCTTCCACTCACCAGGACAAACATATATTACATAAGAATATAACAATCTTAATTAACTCTAATATTAAACACTAAGTAAAAATTTGATCAAAAGATAATATCTAATATACATATTACGATCTATAATACAACCAGTTAATATTAGTTAAAATTAAGACTAAAACTAATAATAAAATGTATACAAGCAAGACATATTAAATTGTCCCTGTCTAGTGTATATAAAAAACAGGAAAATAATGAGATATAGAAAACTAATTTTACGATTATACAATATTTAAAACAAAACAAATAAAAATATTTGTTATTCTTAATATTATTTACATAAATATTTAAATATATTAATATTGCTAAAAGAATACTATCAGTGAGGTGTATAAGTTAGTTTGTTATTAAATAATTCTTTAGTTTGTTTTTGAAGGATGTTATAGTTTGACAGTCTCTGACATAGGGTGGAAGGGAATTCCATGTTTTGGTAAGTGACACCGTAAAAGATAATGAATAATATACAGTGTGATGAGGCGGGATATAAAGGACAATGTGCTGATGGGATCGAGTGTCAAGATTATGTGTGTCGGATAGTCTGATGAAGCGGCGTGATAAATAATTAGGCGATGATGTGTGAAGTATTTTATAGAGAAGGGATAGGGAATGGACAGTTCTACGATCTCTTAGACGAAACCACGATAATTGTTCCAGGGACGGTGTAACATGGTCAAATTTGCGAATACCACAAATAAAACGTGCGCAAGAATTATGAACACGTTGAAGTCTTTGAGTGGAAATAATATTTAAGTCTGTAAAAAGAGTGTCACAATAATCAAAATGGGGCATTGCAAGTGTTTCTACTAACATTTTCCTAAGGGCGAATGGCAAACAATTTCGTACACGATTTAATGAATGTATTATTGAGAAGACTGTTTTGCATGTATGGTTTATTTGTGTATTCCAATTTAAGTTTTTGTCAATAAATACTCCTAGAATTTTTACTGTCTCACTATAAGGGATTTGAACTCCGTTTAGTGACACATGCGAAACTGTGTTTAGGTTAATTGTAGATAATAGTCCTCTGATGACCCATAATGATTGATTGTGACTTTGTAGGATTTAATTGCAGTCCATATTTAACTGTCCAAGTCATTAGTGAGTCAAGATCCTCGTTAATTTTGGCAACAGCGTCATTTAGTGAATATTTGTCTGTGTGGATGTAGATTTGCATGTCGTCTGCAAATAAATTATGTTTGCAATGCTTTAGGGAGTTAGATATGTCATTTATGTAGATTGAAAAAAGCAAAGGTCCAAGTACCGAACCCTGTGGAACCCCAGCTTTACGGAAGGACCAAGAAGAACATAATGTATGATTTCCTATAACAGATTGCTGGCGCTCATGAAGGTAGGAATTGAACCATTTCGTGGCACTATCAGAGAGTAAGAGGTTTTTAAGTTTATGCAACAATAAGTCCAAGTCTACCGTGTCGAATGCTTTACTAAAGTCCAGTAATGTAAGAATGGTAAGTTTTCGATTATCAGCAGCTTCGCGTATGTCTTCGCAAATATTTAGTAGAGCAGTATTTGTATTGTGTCCTGTCCTGAAGCCTGACTGAAATTGATCTAGAAGGTTGTAATCATTTAGGTATTCAGTCAGTTGTTTATGGACTAATCGTTCCAGAGCTTTTGAAAGAGTAGGTAAAATGCTAATGGGTCGAAAGTCGTTCGGGGTTGAGGGCGTTTTAACTTTAGGCAATGGACGTACGAGGGCTTGTTTCCACAATGAGGGATATGTAGAAGTTTGTAGTGAGGAGTTAAAAATATGAGTTATAGTAGGTAGTATAGCTTCGATTATTTTATTCAGTAAAGTAATATTTATACGGTCAGTTCCTTCTGCTTTGGTTTTTATTCGCATGATGGCTTTCTTTACGTCGTAGTCTGTAACATATGAGAAGTGGAAATGTTCTCTGTCGGGTTGATTTGTCAGTGATAATTCATTTATTGTTTGTTCTTTATCCTTTGGAGTAGTGGTTATACCTGTGAAGTGATTATTGAGTGTGTCCAGGGAAACAGGTAATTTGTCTACCTGTGTGTCTTTTCTCCCAATTCCCATTCTATTCAAGTTTTTCCAGATTTCTGAAGTATTGGTATTTGTTAGGTTGTATAAATGTCTAAGTTTGGCGTTTCTTATAGCTTGATTTGTCTTGTTACGTAACTGTTTATATTGAGTGAGATTTGTGTCTGTTTTGTTGAGTCCTAATATTTCTTATGTGCTGCGTCTCTATTAGTCATCAAGTTACGAATTGAAAGAGTCATCCAGGGTGCAGGGCGTCCGTTTTCACGAGTTTAGTTTTTAGTGGGGCATGTCTGTTTTATAATTGTAGTATAAAAGTCATTTAGTGTCTCAACTTTTTCATCTACAGAATGCAGAGTCCATATTGAATGCCACGGCATCTGCAATAGCTTCTTCAATTAGGGTTGCATTGGTCTATATGTTTTAAGTCTCTATACGTAATAGTCTTTCGAGTCGGTTTAGGGCACTGCAGTGAATATGCTAAGAATATATAATATCATGTGCTGATAATCCCGGGGCTGGCAGTTGCCCGTGAGTAAGTACTCTGTCTGGATTATTAGTTGCAATTAAGTCAAGTAACGTCTCAGAGTGATGAGTGTGATGTGTAGGTCGTAGGGGTAGGAGTGTCATATCACAAGCCTGGAACGTAGCCATCAGTTGTTGTGTATGTCTGTTATCAGTGTCTAGTTATATTTATATTAAAGTCGCCCATAACGATAACGTGTTCATATTGTATTTCGCGCGTTTTTGTAAAGTGGACTCAATTTCAGCGATGGGCTTTTATTTTAGGAGGTTGGTATACTACACAGAAAAGACATTTTTTGAAACTGACAAATATTTCTATGAACATAATTTCGGCAGATGGTTCGTTGTTAGATAGATACACAATTTTAGGAGTAAGGTCTGTTCTAACGAAGGCTCCAATACCCGCCTCCGCGACTGTAAACACGATCGTGTCTAAAAAAAGTATAACCATCCATGTCAATTAAAGAAGAGGTAATGGTGGGATTTAGCCACGTTTCAGATATGAGAAGAGCATGAATATTTAAAAGAGAAGAAAATTCTTCTGATTTCATCTATATGTGCAGTAATACTTTGAGCATTGAAATGGGCTACCTGCAAGGAAGTAGGGTATGTGGATAAAGCTATTTCTAAAGCATTCCTTGAAGTAGTGGGGTCGAGAAGGGGTGTGGGAAGGTTATTGTCCTGTAGCCTGTCAAAGGAAAATCATCATTTAAACGAAAAATGGTCGTAAAATATTTCAACAAACTTACAAACTAAACTTGGTATCACGTCACTAAGAATATCTTAATTTTATGTACTATTAATAAAATGTGTAAAGTGATAACTGTCGGTTATTCACTGGCCGTGTTTGCACTAATTATATTTCTGAGGCCCGGAGAATGATGCGTTTGTTATCTCCTTCTTTAACATGGATTGCTCCGTCAATTGTCCACACATTTGTTCACACCCATATTTGGAGATGCATTCTTTTAATAGCTTATAACTCATTTGAGTTTAAGTCTTCCCTAATTGTAACACCACTCCCTTTCAGCTGTTTTTTTGTTCTGGAAAACCTATCAATAATAATAATAATAATAATAATAATAAAAACTAAATAATAATAATATAATAATAACAATAACGATAACGATAACCGATACCGATGACGATAACGATAACGTTACCGATGACGATGACGACGACGACAAATGTATTCCCAAAACTGTTTATAATTATATACCAAGAGAACGAAGATCTCTGGGCCGTCCTATGAAATGCTGGAGGGAAAATTTTCTATAGGATCGTAACAGGCCTTGACCTAATACTTGATAGGAAGATGAAGTAGAAGAAAATAATAATAATAATAATAATAATAATAATAATAATAATAATAATAATAATATATAATACTATTTATAAATATATTTATAAATAAATAGTAATAATAATTACAAGACCGCGAAACATGCAAGAACAAAAATATATATTTTGGTTGATGATACCTGTGAAAATAACAGAAACAATCCTGAAATAAGAAAAGTAAAAAGTAATATTTCAAAATAGTTAGTCCGTTTTTTCTGTAAGAATAGACACACAGAATACAATAGAAACCATTGTAACAATTGAAAAAATTAACCTCATCGGGAACTGAACCCCGTGACATCTTGCATACGAAACAAGCCATAAGGCACTGAGCTAAGCGTTTGTTGGCTTGCTGTACATAAATGAATACTCTTCATTGGACGAAGTGGAACGTGTTGTAGCTCTACTGTGCAATTAGTTTACTCGTGTGAATCGCGCGTTAAAACTTGAAATGTTGGAGATGAAGAGTCCGCTCATTCTTTTTCCTTTGCTAAGTACAGATAGAGGTGATAATGTGTTTGTTTCATAAGCACTGACTTTATATATTGTGTAATATTTACAGACTTTTGTGATGAGAGGAAATACTATATTTTCATTTTCTATTAATCTTTTTTCGAGCGTATTTAAAAATTCTTAAAGTCTTACAGATCTTATCTTGAACTTCATATCAATTTTTTTAAATAACTGGGTTCTTTCAGTTCAGAGAGTAAAATCTTATATGTTATGTAATACCACTTTCAATATATATTGATTGTAAATTAAAATTAAGAAATAAACGCATCTGTTTATCTTAACTAGTTATTACTGTATAAATATTAGATCGTGCAGTGGTCATTGTTTTAATTGTGCACAGAGACTTTAACTACTAGTCGCACAATCACTAATTAATTTCTATTCGAAACTTATGTGTAGATCAGCGTGTTTGTTGCGTTTTGTAGGTCTCGGAAAGATACAAAATACATCGCTCTGGACATGACTCTAAGTTTTAACGCGCACCACTGCTGTTACAGAATAATATTTGCATAAGTTGTTAGGAAACTGAAACAACTGTAATGAGAACTGTTAACAGGTTTTTCCTTAAGAACAATGATATA
>JASPKZ010008676.1:37500-92553 GCA_030220185.1 Diploptera punctata | reverse complement strand
TTTTTGGCAAAAAAAATCAAGGCTGGAAAAAAGAACTAGATTTTCAAAGTTATCTATTTAAACCGGATTTTTTGCTTATAAATGACTCTGACTAGCCCTCTAGATTGAAATTTTGCAGTTTCGATGTTTTTGAAATTATGGTCATTTTTGGCACAAAAAAATTCAAGGCTGGGAAAAAAAGAACTCTGAATTTCAATTTCTTTATTTTCACCGGATTTTTTGCATTTAATAAATCACTGACTATCCCTCTAGATTGCATTTTTGCAGTTTTCGATATTTTTTGAAATTGTCATTTTTCGGCAAAAAATCCAAACCTTGCAAAAAAAAAAAAAAAACTCGATTTTCAAATTTCTTATTTTCTCCGGATTGTTTTGCAGTATAAATCGCTTACAGCCCTCTAGATTGTATTTTTGCAGTTTTCGGAATTTTTGAAATTTATGTCATTTTTATAAAAAATCAAAGGTTATATATAGGCCTGGAAAAAAAATAACTCGAATTTCAAATTATATATTTTAACAGGAATTTTTTGAGCATGTATAATCGCTGACTTAGCCCTCTAGGATTGCATTTTTGCAGTTTTTCGGAATTTTTTTAAATTATGTCATTTTTGCGAAAAAAAATCCAAAGTTATATAGGCCTTAGGAAAAAATAACTCGATTTTCAAATATTCTATTTTAACCGGATTTTTTGCATTATAAAATCGATTACTAGCTCTCTAGATTGCAATTTTTACAGTTTTCGATATTTTTGAAATTGTCATTTTTCGAGAAAAAAAAAAAAATCCCAATGTTATATTATAGCCCTTGGAAAAAAAATACACGATTTTCAAATTTCTCTATTTTATTCCGGATTTTTTGCATTATAAATCGCTAGATTGCTTTTTTGCTGTGTTTCGATATTTTTGAAATTTCAGGTCATTTTTGGGAGGAAAAAATCCAAATCTTATATATAGAAAAAAACTAACTCGCTTTGCAAATTACCTATTTTAACCGCATTATTGCATTATAAATCGCTGAATAGCCCTCTGAGATTGTATTTTTGCAGTTTTCGATTATTTTTGAAATGATGTCATTTTTGGTAAAAAAACACCAGGGTTAAAAGCCTTGAAAGAAATAACTCGATTTTTAAATTTTTTATTTTAACCGGACTTTTTTGCATTATAATCGCTGACTAGCTCTCTCTAGATTGTATTGTTTGCAGTTTTCGATATTTTTGAAATTATGTCATTTTTCGGAAAAAATTCCAAGGTTAGAGCGTTGGGAAAAAAAAATCGATTTTCAAATTATCTATTTTTAAAAAACCGGATTTTTGCATTATAAATCGCTGAGTTAGCCCTCTAGATTGTATTTTTGCAGTTTCCAATATTTTTGAAATTATGTCGTTTTTGGAAAAAAATCCAAATATATATATAGCCTTGGAAAAAAAAATAACTCGATTTTCAAAATTATCTATTTTAACCGGATTTTTTTGCATTATAAATCGCGTTGAGTAGGCCCTCTACATTGCATTTTGCAGTTTTCGAAATTTTTTTAAATTATGTCATTTTTGCGGAAAAAATCCAAGGTTAGCCTGTGAAAGAAATAATTCGATTTTCAAATTATCTATATTAACCGGACTTTTGCATTATAAATCTGCTGACTAGCCCTCTAGATTGCATTTTTTGCAGTTTTCGATATTTATGAAATTATGTCATTTTTGGCAAGAAATCAAGGTTTTTATCTATTTTAACCGGATTTTTTGCATTATAAATCGCTTGACTAGCCAGCTAGCTTGCATTTTTGCAGTTTTCGATATTTTTTAAATCATGTCATTTTTCGGAAAAAATCCAAGCCTTGGAAAAAAAAACTCGATTTTCAAATTATCTATTTTAACGGGATTTTTTGCATTTATAAATCACTGACTAGCCCTGTAGATTGCATTTTTGCAGTTTTTCGATATTTTTGAAATATGTCATTTTCTGGCAAAACATCCAAGGTTGTATATAGCCTTGGAAAAAAATAACTCGATTTTCAAATTATCTATTTTAACAGGATTTTTTGCATTATAAATCGCTGACTAGCCCTCTAGATTGCATTTTTGCTGTTTTCGATATTTTTGAAATTATGTCATTTTTGGGAAAAAATCCAAGGTTATAGCCATGGAAAAAATAACTCGATTATCAAATTATCTATTTTAACCGGATTTTTTGCATTATAAATCGCTGACTAGCCCTCAAGATTGCATTTTTGCAGTTTTCGATATTTTTGAAATTGTCATTTTTGGGAAGAAAAAGACAAGGCTGAAAAAAACTCGATTTTCAAATTATCTATTTTAACCGGATTTTTTGCATTATAAATCGCTGACTAGCCCTCTAGATTGCATTTTTGAAGTTTTCTATATTTATCAAATTATGTCGTTTTTCGGAAAAAAATAACTCTATTTTCAAATTATCTATTTTAACAGGATTTTTTGCATTATAAATCGCTGACTAGCCCTCTAGATTGCATTTTTGCAGTTTTCGATATTTTTTTAAATTATGTCATTTTTGGGAAAAAATCCAAGGTTGTAGCCATGGAAAAAATAACTCGATTATCAAATCATCTATTTTAACCGGATTTTTTGCATTATAAATCGCTGACTAGCCCTCAAGATTGCATTTTTGCAGTTTTCGATATTTTTGAAATTGTCATTTTTGGGAAGAAAAAGACAAGGCTGAAAAAAACTCGATTTTCAAATTATCTATTTTAACCGGATTTTTTGCATTATCGCTGACTAGCCCTCTAGATTGCATTTTTGAAGTTTTCTATATTTTTCAAATTATGTCGTTTTTCGGAAAAAAATAACTCTATTTTCAAATTATCTATTTTAACAGGATTTTTTGCATTATAAATCGCTGACTAGCCCTCTAGATTGCATTTTTGCAGTTTTCGATATTTTTTTAAATTATGTCATTTTTGGGAAAAAATCCAAGGTTGTAGCCATGGAAAAAATAACTCGATTATCAAATCGTCTATTTTAACCGGATTTTTTGCATTATAAATCGCTGACTAGCCCTCTAGATTGCATTTTTGCCGTTTTCGATATTTTTGAAATTGTCATTTTTGGGAAAAAAAAGACAAGTCTGAAAAAAAAACTCGATTTTCAAATTATCTATTTTAACCGGATTTTTTGCATTATAAATCGCTGACTAGCCCTCTAGATTGCATTTTTGCAGTTTTCGAATATTTTTGAAATTGTCGTTTTTCGGAAAAAAATCCAAGCCTTGCCAAAAATAAACTCGATTTTCAATTTCTTCTTATTTTATCCGGATTTTTTTGCATTATAAAATCGCTTAACTAGCCATCTAGTAAAGTAAAGTAAAGTAAGTGATACCACAACAGACCCGGGAGGCCCTTGGGTGTAAAGGAGGTTAAGGCTCCCACTTTTACTAGACAATCGGCACTTTATGTCAGCCGGGTTGTCAGCCCTGCGTGACGGCCCGCCTTTACCCCCAGAACAAGTCGTTCTGGTACTCTTTTCCGTTAGAGGCTGAGTCGACCCCAGGCCATAGTGCCCGCCAGTGGGTTTGGGTCATTTTAAAAATCCTGACCCCAACGGGACTTGAACCCTCGAACCCTCGGGCTTGGTAGCTCAGTGCCTTAACCAACCTACGCTACGGCGTGCCCCTTACTAGCCCTCTAGATTGTTATTTTTGCTCTTTTCGATATTTTTGTAATTATGTCAGTTTTTATAAAAAAATCAAAGGTTATATATAGCCTTTGAAAAAAATAACTCGAGTTTTCAAATTATATATTTTATGCGAATTTTTTGCATTATAAATCGCTGACTAGCCCTCTAGATTGCATTTTTGTCAGTTTTCCATGTTTTTAAAATTATATCATTTTGGCAAAAAAATCCAAGGCTGGAAAAAAAGAACTCGATTTTCAAATTATCTATTTAAACCGGATTTTTTTGCATTATAAATCGCTGACTAGCCCTCTATATTGCAATTTTGCAGTTTTCGATGTTTTTGAAATTATGTCATTTTTGGCAAAAAAATTCAAGGCTGGAAAAAAGAACTCGATTTTCAAATTATCTATTTAACCGGATTTTTGGCATTATAATGACTGACTAGCCCTCTAGATTGAATTTTTGCAGTTTCGATGTTTTTGAAATTATGTCATTTTTGGCAAAAAAATTCAAGGCTGGAAAAAAAGAACTCGAATTTCAATTTCTTTATTTTAACCGGATTTTTTGCATTATAAATCACTGACTAGCCCTCTAGATTGCATTTTTGCAGTTTTCGATATTTTTGAAATTGTCATTTTTCGGAAAAAATCCAAACCTTGCAAAAAAAACTCGATTTTCAAATTTCTTATTTTATCCGGATTTTTTGCATTATAAATCGCTTACTAGCCCTCTAGATTGTATTTTTGCAGTTTTCGATATTTTTGAAATTATGTCATTTTTATAAAAAAATCAAAGGTTATATATAGCCTTGGAAAAAAATAACTCGAATTTCAAATTATATATTTTAACCGGATTTTTTGCATTATAAATCGCTGACTAGCCCTCTAGATTGCATTTTTGCAGTTTTCGAATTTTTTTAAATTATGTCATTTTTGCGAAAAAAAATCCAAAGTTATATAGCCTTGGAAAAAAATAACTCGATTTTCAAATTATCTATTTTAACCGGATTTTTTGCATTATAAATCGCTTACTAGCTCTCTAGATTGCATTTTTACAGTTTTCGATATTTTTGAAATTGTCATTTTTCGGAAAAAAAAAATCCAATGTTATATTATAGCCTTGGAAAAAAATAACACGATTTTCAAATTATCTATTTTATCCGGATTTTTTGCATTATAAATCGCTAGATTGCTTTTTTGCTGTTTTCGATATTTTTGAAATCATGTCATTTTTGGGAAAAAATCCAAATATATATATATAGAAAAAATAACTCGATTTTCAAATTACCTATTTTAAACCGCATTTATTGCATTATAAATCGCTGACTAGCCCTCTAGATTGTATTTTTGCAGTTTTCGATATTTTTGAAATGATGTCATTTTTGGTAAAAAAAAACCAAGGTTAAAAGCCTTGGAAAGAAATAACTCGATTTTTAAATTTTTTATTTTAACCGGACTTTTTTGCATTATAAATCGCTGACTAGCCCTTCTAGATTGTATTTTTGCAGTTTTCGATATTTTTGAAATTATGTCATTTTTCGGAAAAAAAATCCAAGGTTAGAGCGTTGGGAAAAAAAAATCGATTTTCAAATTATCTATTTTAACCGGATTTTTTGCATTATAAATCGCTGAGTAGCCCTCTAGATTGTATTTTTGCAGTTTCCGATATTTTTGAAATTATGTCGTTTTTGGAAAAAAAATCCAAATATATATATAGCCTTGGAAAAAAATAACTCGATTTTCAAATTATCTATTTTAACCGGATTTTTTGCATTATAAATCGCTGACTAGCCCTCTAGATTGCATTTTTGCAGTTTTCGAAATTTTTTAAATTATGTCATTTTTGCGAAAAAATCCAAGGTTAGCCTTGGAAAGAAATAATTCGATTTTCAAATTATCTATATTAACCGGACTTTTGCATTATAAATCGCTGACTAGCCCTCTAGCTTGCATTTTTGCAGTTTTCGATATTTTTTAAATTATGTCATTTTTCGGAAAAAATCCAAGCCTTGGAAAAAAATAACTCGATTTTCAAATTATCTATTTTAACCGGATTTTTGCATTATAAATCGCTGACTAGCCCTCTAGATTGTATTTTTGCAGTTTTCGATATTTTTGATATTATGTCATTTTTCGGAAAAAATCCAAGGTTATAGCGTTGGGAAAAAAATAACTCGATTTTCAAATTATCTATTTTAACCGGATTTTTGCATTATAAATCGCTGACTAGCCCTCTAGATTGTATTTTTGCAGTTGTCGATATTTTTGGAATTATGTCATTTTTCGGAAAAAATCCAAGGTTATAGCGTTGGGAAAAAAATAACTCGATTTTCAAATTATCTATTTTAACCGGATTTTTTGCATTATAAATCGCTGAACTAGCCCTCTAGAATTGTATTTTTGCAGTTTTCGATATTTTTGAAATTATGGTCATTTTTCGGAAAAAATCCAAGTTTATAGCGTTGGGAAAAAAATAACTCGATTTTCAAATTATCTATTTTAACCGGATTTTTGCATTATAAATCGCTGACTAGCCCTCTAGAATTGTATTTTTGCAGTTTTCGATTTATTTTTGAAATTATGTCATTTTTCGGAAAAAAATCCAAGGTTATAGCGTTGGGAAAAAAATAACTCGATTTTCAAATTATCTATTTTAACCGGATTTTTTGCATATTATAAATCGCAGACTAGCCCTCTAGGTTGTATTTTTGGCAGTTTTTCGATATTTTTGAAATTATGTCATTTTTCGGAAAAAATCCAAGGTTATAGCGTTGGGAAAAAAATAACTCGATTTTCAAATTATCTATTTTAAACCGGATTTTTTGACATTATAAATCGCTGACTAGCCTCTAGATTGTATTTTTGCAGGTTCCGATATTTTTGAAATTATGTCGTTTTTGGCAAAAAATCCAAGTATATATATAGCCTTGGAAAATAATAACTCGATTTTCAAATTATCTATTTTAACCGGATTTTTTGCATTATAAATCGCTGACTAGCCCTCTAGATTGTATTTTTGCAGTTTCCGATATTTTTGAAATTATGTCGTTTTTGGCAAAAAACCCAAGGTTTATAGCCTTGGAAAGAAATAACTCGATTTTCAAATTATCTATTTTAACCGGGTTTTTGGCATTATAAATCGCTGACTAGCCCTCTAGATTGCATTTTTACAGTTTTCGATATTTTTGAAATTATGTCATTGTTGGCAAAAAAATCCGATAACCTTGGAAAAAAATAACTCGATTTTCAAATTTTTTTATTTAACCTGATTTTTTGCATTATAAATCACTGACTAGCCCGCTAGACTGCATATTTGCAGTTTTCGATAGTTTTGAAATTATGTCATTTTTCGGAGAAAATCCAAGCCTTGGAAAAAAAAGCTCGATTTTGAAATTTTTTATTTTATCCGGATTTTTTGGATTACAAATCGCTGACTAGCCCTCTAGATTGTATTTTTGCAGTTTTCGATATTTTTGAAATTGTCATTTTTATCAAAAAATCGAAGGTTGTATATAGCCTTGGAAACAAATAACTCGATTTTCAAATTATCTATTTTAACCGGATTTTTTGCATTATAAATCGCTGACTAGCCCTCTAGATTGCATTTTTGCAGTTTTCGATATTTTTGAAATTGTCGTTTTTCGGAAAAAATCCAAGCCTTGCAAAAAAATAAACTCGATTTTCAAATTTCTTATTTATCCGGATTTTTTGCATATATAAATCGCTTACTAGCCCTCTAGTAAAGTAAAGTAAAGTAAAGTGATCCCACAACAGACCCGGAGGCCCTTGGGGTAGTAGGAGGTTAAGGCTCCCACTTTTACTAGACAATCGGCACTTTATGTCAGCCGGGTTGTCAGCCCTGCGTGACGGCCGCCTTTACCCCCAGAACAAGCGTCTGGTACTCATTTCCGTTAGAGGCTGAGTCGACCCCAGGGCCATAGTGCCGCCAGTGGGTTTGGGTCAGTTTAAAAATCCTGACCCCAACGGGACTTGAACCCTCGACCCTCCGGCTTGTAGCTCAGTGCCTTAACCACTACGCTACGGCGTGCCCCTTACTAGCCCTCTAGATTGTATTTTTACTCTTTTCGATATTTTTGTAATTATGTCATTTTTATAAAAAAATCAAAGGTTATATATAGCCTTTGAAAAAAATAACTCGATTTTCAAATTATATATTTTATGCGGATTTTTTGCATTATAAATCGCTGACTAGCCCTCTAGATTGCATTTTTGCAGTTTTCCATGTTTTTAAAATTATATCATTTTTGGCAAAAAAATCCAAGGCTGGAAAAAAAGAACTCGATTTTCAAATTATCTATTTTAACCGGATTTTTTGCATTATAAATCGCTGACTAGCCCTCTATATTGCATTTTTGCAGTTTTCGATGTTTTTGAAATTATGTCATTTTTGGCAAAAAAATTCAAGGCTGGAAAAAAGAACTCGATTTTCAAATTATCTATTTAAACCGGATTTTTTGCATTATAAATCGCTGACTAGCCCTCTATATTGCATTTTTGCAGTTTTCGATGTTTTTGAAATTATGTCATTTTTGGGAAAATATCCAAGGTTGTAGCCATGGAAAAAATAACTCGATTATCAAATCGTCTATTTTAACCGGATTTTTTGCATTATAAATCGCTGACTAGCCCTCTAGATTGCATTTTTGCCGTTTTCGATATTTTTGAAATTGTCATTTTTGGGAAAAAAAAGACAAGGCTGAAAAAAAAACTCGATTTTCAAATTATCTATTTTAACCGGATTTTTTGCATTATAAATCGCTGACTAGGCCTCTAGATTGCATTTTTGCAGTTTTCGATATTTTTGAAATTGTCGTTTTTCGGAAAAAATCCAAGCCTTGCAAAAAATAAACTCGATTTTCAAATTTCTTATTTTATCCGGATTTTTTGCATTATAAATCGCTTACTAGCCCTCTAGTAAAGTAAAGTAAAGTAAAGTGATCCCACAACAGACCCGGAGGCCCTTGGGGTAGTAGGAGGTTAAGGCTCCCACTTTTACTAGACAATCGGCACTTTATGTCAGCCGGGTTGTCAGCCCTGCGTGACGGCCGCCTTTACCCCCAGAACAAGCGTCTGGTACTCATTTCCGTTAGAGGCTGAGTCGACCCCAGGGCCATAGTGCCGCCAGTGGGTTTGGGTCAGTTTAAAAATCCTGACCCCAACGGGACTTGAACCCTCGACCCTCGGGCTTGTAGCTCAGTGCCTTAACCACTACGCTACGGCGTGCCCCTTACTAGCCCTCTAGATTGTATTTTTGCTCTTTTCGATATTTTTGTAATTATGTCATTTTTATAAAAAAATCAAAGGTTATATATAGCCTTTGAAAAAAATAACTCGATTTTCAAATTATATATTTTATGCGGATTTTTTGCATTATAAATCGCTGACTAGCCCTCTAGATTGCATTTTTGCAGTTTTCCATGTTTTTAAAATTATATCATTTTTGGCAAAAAAATCCAAGGCTGGAAAAAAAGAACTCGATTTTCAAATTATCTATTTTAACCGGATTTTTTGCATTATAAATCGCTGACTAGCCCTCTATATTGCATTTTTGCAGTTTTCGATGTTTTTGAAATTATGTCATTTTTGGCAAAAAAATTCAAGGCTGGAAAAAAGAACTCGATTTTCAAATTATCTATTTAAACCGGATTTTTTGCATTATAAATGACTGACTAGCCCTCTAGATTGAATTTTTGCAGTTTCGATGTTTTTGAAATTATGTCATTTTTGGCAAAAAAATTCAAGGCTGGAAAAAAAGAACTCGAATTTCAATTTCTTTATTTTAACCGGATTTTTTGCATTATAAATCACTGACTAGCCCTCTAGATTGCATTTTTGCAGTTTTCGATATTTTTGAAATTGTCATTTTTCGGAAAAAATCCAAACCTTGCAAAAAAAAACTCGATTTTCAAATTTCTTATTTTATCCGGATTTTTTGCATTATAAATCGCTTACTAGCCCTCTAGATTGTATTTTTGCAGTTTTCGATATTTTTGAAATTATGTCATTTTTATAAAAAAATCAAAGGTTATATATAGCCTTGGAAAAAAATAACTCGAATTTCAAATTATATATTTTAACCGGATTTTTTGCATTATAAATCGCTGACTAGCCCTCTAGATTGCATTTTTGCAGTTTTCGAATTTTTTTTAAATTATGTCATTTTTGCGAAAAAAAATCCAAAGTTATATAGCCTTGGAAAAAAATAACTCGATTTTCAAATTATCTATTTTAACCGGTTTTTTTGCATTATAAATCGCTTACTAGCTCTCTAGATTGCATTTTTACAGTTTTCGATATTTTTGAAATTGTCATTTTTCGGAAAAAAAAATCCAATGTTATATTATAGCCTTGGAAAAAAATAACACGATTTTCAAATTATCTATTTTATCCGGATTTTTTGCATTATAAATCGCTAGATTGCTTTTTTGCTGTTTTCGATATTTTTGAAATCATGTCATTTTTGGGAAAAAATCCAAATATATATATATAGAAAAAAATAACTCGATTTTCAAATTACCTATTTTAACCGCATTTATTGCATTATAAATCGCTGACTAGCCCTCTAGATTGTATTTTTGCAGTTTTCGATATTTTTGAAATGATGTCATTTTTGGTAAAAAAAAACCAAGGTTAAAAGCCTTGGAAAGAAATAACTCGATTTTTAAATTTTTTATTTTAACCGGACTTTTTGCATTATAAATCGCTGACTAGCCCTCTAGATTGTATTTTTGCAGTTTTCGATATTTTTGAAATTATGTCATTTTTCGGAAAAAATCCAAGGTTAGAGCGTTGGGAAAAAAAAATCGATTTTCAAATTATCTATTTTAACCGGATTTTTTGCATTATAAATCGCTGAGTAGCCCTCTAGATTGTATTTTTGCAGTTTCCTATATTTTTGAAATTATGTCGTTTTTGGAAAAAAATCCAAATATATATATAGCCTTGGAAAAAAATAACTCGATTTTCAAATTATCTATTTTAACCGGATTTTTTGCATTATAAATCGCTGACTAGCCCTCTAGATTGCATTTTTGCAGTTTTCGAAATTTTTTAAATTATGTCATTTTTGCGAAAAAATCCAAGGTTAGCCTTGGAAAGAAATAATTCGATTTTCAAATTATCTATATTAACCGGACTTTTGCATTATAAATCGCTGACTAGCCCTCTAGCTTGCATTTTTGCAGTTTTCGATATTTTTTAAATTATGTCATTTTTCGGAAAAAATCCAAGCCTTGGAAAAAAATAACTCGATTTTCAAATTACCTATTTTAACGGGATTTTTTGCATTATAAATCACTGACTAGCCCTGTAGATTGCATTTTTGCAGTTTTCGGTATTTTTGAAATATGTCATTTTCTGGCAAAACATCCAAGGTTGTATATAGCATTGGAAAAAAATAACTCGATTTTCAAATTATCTATTTTAACCGGATTTTTGCATTATAAATCGCTGACTAGCCCTCTAGATTGTATTTTTGCAGTTTTCGATATTTTTGATATTATGTCATTTTTCGGAAAAAATCCAAGGTTATAGCGTTGGGAAAAAAATAACTCGATTTTCAAATTATCTATTTTAACCGGATTTTTGCATTATAAATCGCTGACTAGCCCTCTAGATTGTATTTTTGCAGTTGTCGATATTTTTGGAATTATGTCATTTTTCGGAAAAAATCCAAGGTTATAGCGTTGGGAAAAAAATAACTCGATTTTCAAATTATCTATTTTAACCGGATTTTTTGCATTATAAATCGCTGACTAGCCCTCTAGATTGTATTTTTGCAGTTTTCGATATTTTTGAAATTATGTCATTTTTCGGAAAAAATCCAAGGTTATAGCGTTGGGAAAAAAATAACTCGATTTTCAAATTATCTATTTTAACCGGATTTTTGCATTATAAATCGCTGACTAGCCCTCTAGATTGTATTTTTGCAGTTTTCGATATTTTTGAAATTATGTCATTTTTCGGAAAAAATCCAAGGTTATAGCGTTGGGAAAAAAATAACTCGATTTTCAAATTATCTATTTTAACCGGATTTTTTGCATTATAAATCGCAGACTAGCCCTCTAGGTTGTATTTTTGCAGTTTTCGATATTTTTGAAATTATGTCATTTTTCGGAAAAAATCCAAGGTTATAGCGTTGGGAAAAAAATAACTCGATTTTCAAATTATCTATTTTAACCGGATTTTTTGCATTATAAATCGCTGACTAGCCCTCTAGATTGTATTTTTGCAGGTTCCGATATTTTTGAAATTATGTCGTTTTTGGCAAAAAATCCAAGTATATATATAGCCTTGGAAAATAATAACTCGATTTTCAAATTATCTATTTTAACCGGATTTTTTGCATTATAAATCGCTGACTAGCCCTCTAGATTGTATTTTTGCAGTTTCCGATATTTTTGAAATTATGTCGTTTTTGGCAAAAAACCCAAGGTTTATAGCCTTGGAAAGAAATAACTCGATTTTCAAATTATCTATTTTAACCGGGTTTTTGGCATTATAAATCGCTGACTAGCCCTCTAGATTGCATTTTTACAGTTTCGATATTTTTGAAATTATGTCATTTTTGGCAAAAAAATCCGATAACCTTGGAAAAAAATAACTCGATTTTCAAATTTTTTTTATTTAACCTGATTTTTTGCATTATAAATCACTGACTAGCCCGCTAGACTGCATATTTGCAGTTTTCGATAGTTTTGAAATTAT
Source organism: Diploptera punctata (assembly GCA_030220185.1). NCBI lineage: Eukaryota > Metazoa > Arthropoda > Insecta > Blattodea > Blaberidae > Diploptera > Diploptera punctata. The sequence continues at coordinate 80,179 of JASPKZ010008676.1, read as the reverse complement.
GTCATTTTTCGGAGAAAATCCAAGCCTTGGAAAAAAAGCTCGATTTTGAAATTTTTTATTTTATCCGGATTTTTTGGATTACAAATCGCTGACTAGCCCTCTAGATTGTATTTTTGCAGTTTTCGATATTTTTGAAATTGTCATTTTTATCAAAAAATCGAAGGTTGTATATAGCCTTGGAAACAAATAACTCGATTTTCAAATTATCTATTTTAACCGGATTTTTTGCATTATAAATCGCTGACTAGCCCTCTAGATTGCATTTTTGCAGTTTTCGATATTTTTGAAATTGTCGTTTTTCGGAAAAAATCCAAGCCTTGCAAAAAATAAACTCGATTTTCAAATTTCTTATTTTATCCGGATTTTTTGCATTATAAATCGCTTACTAGCCCTCTAGTAAAGTAAAGTAAAGTAAAGTGATCCCACAACAGACCCGGAGGCCCTTGGGGTAGTAGGAGGTTAAGGCTCCCACTTTTACTAGACAATCGGCACTTTATGTCAGCCGGGTTGTCAGCCCTGCGTGACGGCCGCCTTTACCCCCAGAACAAGCGTCTGGTACTCATTTCCGTTAGAGGCTGAGTCGACCCCAGGGCCATAGTGCCGCCAGTGGGTTTGGGTCAGTTTAAAAATCCTGACCCCAACGGGACTTGAACCCTCGACCCTCCGCTTGTAGCTCAGTGCCTTAACCACTACGCTACGGCGTGCCCCTTACTAGCCCTCTAGATTGTATTTTTGCTCTTTTCGATATTTTTGTAATTATGTCATTTTTATAAAAAAATCAAAGGTTATATATAGCCTTTGAAAAAAATAACTCGATTTTCAAATTATATATTTTATGCGGATTTTTTGCATTATAAATCGCTGACTAGCCCTCTAGATTGCATTTTTGCAGTTTTCCATGTTTTTAAAATTATATCATTTTTGGCAAAAAAATCCAAGGCTGGAAAAAAAGAACTCGATTTTCAAATTATCTATTTTAACCGGATTTTTTGCATTATAAATTGCTGACTAGCCCTCTATATTGCATTTTTGCAGTTTTCGATGTTTTATAAAATTATGTCATTTTTGGCAAAAAAATTCAAGGCTGGAAAAAAGAACTCGATTTTCAAATTATCTATTTAAACCGGATTTTTTGCATTATAAATGACTGACTAGCCCTCTATATTGCATTTTTGCAGTTTTCGATGTTTTTGAAATTATGTCATTTTTGGCAAAAAAATTCAAGGCTGGAAAAAAGAACTCGATTTTCAAATTATCTATTTAAACCGGATTTTTTGCATTATAAATCGCTGACTAGCCCTCTATATTGCATTTTTGCAGTTTTCGATGTTTTTGAAATTATATCATTTTTGGCAAAAAAATCCAAGGCTGGAAAAAAAGAACTCGATTTTCAAATTATCTATTTTAACCGGATTTTTTGCATTATAAATCGCTGACTAGCCCTCTATATTGCATTTTTGCAGTTTTCGATGTTTTTGAAATTATGTCATTTTTGGCAAAAAAATTCAAGGCTGGAAAAAAGAACTCGATTTTCAAATTATCTATTTAAACCGGATTTTTTGCATTATAAATGACTGACTAGCCCTCTAGATTGAATTTTTGCAGTTTCGATGTTTTTGAAATTATGTCATTTTTGGCAAAAAAATTCAAGGCTGGAAAAAAAGAACTCGAATTTCAATTTCTTTATTTTAACCGGATTTTTTGCATTATAAATCACTGACTAGCCCTCTAGATTGCATTTTTGCAGTTTTCGATATTTTTGAAATTGTCATTTTTCGGAAAAAATCCAAACCTTGCAAAAAAAAACTCGATTTTCAAATTTCTTATTTTATCCGGATTTTTTGCATTATAAATCGCTTACTAGCCCTCTAGATTGTATTTTTGCAGTTTTCGATATTTTTGAAATTATGTCATTTTTATAAAAAAATCAAAGGTTATATATAGCCTTGGAAAAAAATAACTCGAATTTCAAATTATATATTTTAACCGGATTTTTTGCATTATAAATCGCTGACTAGCCCTCTAGATTGCATTTTTGCAGTTTTCGAATTTTTTTAAATTATGTCATTTTTGCGAAAAAAAATCCAAAGTTATATAGCCTTGGAAAAAAATAACTCGATTTTCAAATTATCTATTTTAACCGGATTTTTTGCATTATAAATCGCTTACTAGCTCTCTAGATTGCATTTTTACAGTTTTCGATATTTTTGAAATTGTCATTTTTCGGAAAAAAAAAATCCAATGTTATAGCCTTGGAAAAAAATAACACGATTTTCAAATTATCTATTTTATCCGGATTTTTTGTATTATAAATCGCTAGATTGCTTTTTTGCTGTTTTCGATATTTTTGAAATCATGTCATTTTTGGGAAAAAATCCAAATATATATATATAGAAAAAAATAACTCGATTTTCAAATTACCTATTTTAACCGCATTTATTGCATTATAAGTCGCTGACTAGCCCTCTAGATTGTATTTTTGCAGTTTTCGATATTTTTGAAATGATGTCATTTTTGGTAAAAAAAACCAAGGTTAAAAGCCTTGGAAAGAAATAACTCGATTTTTAAATTTTTTATTTTAACCGGACTTTTTGCATTATAAGTCGCTGACTAGCCCTCTAGATTGTATTTTTGCAGTTTTCGATATTTTTGAAATTATGTCATTTTTCGGAAAAAATCCAAGGTTAGAGCGTTGGGAAAAAAAATTCGATTTTCAAATTATCTATTTTAACCGGATTTTTTGCATTATAAATCGCTGAGTAGCCCTCTAGATTGTATTTTTGCAGTTTCCGATTATTTTGAAATTATGTCGTTTTTGGAAAAAAATCCAAATATATATATAGCCTTGGAAAAAAATAACTCGATTTTCAAATTATCTATTTTAACCGGATTTTTTGCATTATAAATCGCTGACTAGCCCTCTAGATTGCATTTTTGCAGTTTTCGAAATTTTTTAAATCATGTCATTTTTGCGAAAAAATCCAAGGTTAGCCTTGGAAAGAAATAATTCGATTTTCAAATTATCTATATTAACCGGACTTTTGCATTATAAATCGCTGACTAGCCCTCTAGATTGCATTTTTGCAGTTTTAGATATTTATGAAATTATGTCATTTTTGGCAAGAAATCCAAGGTTTTTATCTATTTTAACCGGATTTTTTGCATTATAAATCGCTGACTAGCCCTCTAGCTTGCATTTTAGCAGTTTTCGATATTTTTTAAACTATGTCATTTTTCGGAAAAAATCCAAGCCTTGGAAAAAAATAACTCGATTTTCAAATTATCTATTTTAACGGGATTTTTTGCATTATAAATCACTGACTAGCCCTGTAGATTGCATTTTTGCAGTTTTCGATATTTTTGAAATATGTCATTTTCTGGCAAAACATCCGAGGTTGTATATAGCCTTGGAAAAAAATAACTCGATTTTCAAATTATCTATTTTAACCGGATTTTTGCATTATAAATCGCTGACTAGCCCTCTAGATTGTATTTTTGCAGTTTTCGATATTTTTGATATTATGTCATTTTTCGGAAAAAATCCAAGGTTATAGCGTTGGGAAAAAAATAACTCGATTTTCAAATTATCTATTTTAACCGGATTTTTGCATTATAAATCGCTGACTAGCCCTCTAGATTGTATTTTTGCAGTTTCCGATATTTTTGAAATTATGTCATTTTTCGGAAAAAATCCAAGGTTATAGCGTTGGGAAAAAAATAACTCGATTTTCAAATTATCTATTTTAACCGGATTTTTGCATTATAAATCGCTGACTAGCCCTCTAGCTTGCATTTTTGCAGTTTTCGATATTTTTTAAATTATGTCATTTTTCGGAAAAAATCCAAGCCTTGGAAAAAAATAACTCGATTTTCAAATTATCTATTTTAACGGGATTTTTTGCATTATAAATCACTGACTAGCCCTGTAGATTGCATTTTTGCAAGTTTTCGATATTTTTGAAATATGTCATTTTCTGGCAAAACATCCAAGGTTGTATATAGCCTTGGAAAAAAATAACTCGATTTTCAAATTATCTATTTTAACCGGATTTTTGCATTATAAATCGCTGACTAGCCCTCTAGATTGTATTTTTGCAGTTTTCCATATTTTTGATATTATGTCATTTTTCGGAAAAAATCCAAGGTTATAGCGTTGGGAAAAAAATAACTCGATTTTCAAATTATCTATTTTAACCGGATTTTTTCATTATAAATCGCTGACTAGCCCTCTAGATTGTATTTTTGCATTTTTCGATATTTTTGAAATTATGTCATTTTTCGGAAAAAATCCAAGGTTATAGCGTTGGGAAAAAAATAACTCGATTTTCAAATTATCTATTTTAACCGGATTTTTTGCATTATAAATCGCTGACTAGCCCTCTAGGTTGTATTTTTGCAGTTTTCGATATTTTTGAAATTATGTCATTTTTCGGAAAAAATCCAAGGTTATAGCGTTGGGAAAAAAATAACTCGATTTTCAAATTATCTATTTTAACCGGATTTTTTGCATTATAAATCGCTGACTAGCCCTCTAGATTGTATTTTTGCAGTTTCCGATATTTTTGAAATTATGTCGTTTTTGGCAAAAAATCCAAGTATATATATAGCCTTGGAAAATAATAACTCGATTTTCAAATTATCTATTTTAACCGGATTTTTTGCATTATAAATCGCTGACTAGCCCTCTAGGTTGTATTTTTGCAGTTTCCGATATTTTTGAAATTATGTCGTTTTTGGCAAAAAACCCGAGGTTTATAGCCTTGGAAAGAAATAACTCGATTTTCAAATTATCTGTTTTAACCGGGTTTTTGGCATTATAAATCGCTGACTAGCCCTCTAGATTGCATTTTTACAGTTTTCGATATTTTTGAAATTATGTCATTTTTGGCAAAAAAATCCGATAACCTTGGAAAAAAATAACTCGATTTTCAAATTTTTTATTTAACCTGATTTTTTGCATTATAAATCACTGACTAGCCCTCTAGACTGCATATTTGCAGTTTTCGATACTTTTGAAATTATGTCATTTTTCGGAGAAAATCCAAGCCTTGGAAAAAAAAAACTCGATTTTGAAATTTTTTATTTTATCCGGATTTTTTGGATTATAAATCGCTGACTAGCCCTCTAGATTGTATTTTTGCAGTTTCCGATATTTTTGAAATTATGTCGTTTTTGGCAAAAAACCCAAGGTTTATAGCCTTGGAAAGAAATAACTCGATTTTCAAATTATCTGTTTTAACCGGGTTTTTGGCATTATAAATCGCTGACTAGCCCTCTAGATTGCATTTTTACAGTTTTCGATATTTTTGAAATTATGTCATTTTTGGCAAAAAAATCCGATAACCTTGGAAAAAAATAACTCGATTTTCAAATTTTTTATTTAACCTGATTTTTTGCATTATAAATCACTGACTAGCCCTCTAGACTGCATATTTGCAGTTTTCGATACTTTTGAAATTATGTCATTTTTCGGAGAAAATCCAAGCCTTGGAAAAAAAAAACTCGATTTTGAAATTTTTTATTTTATCCGGATTTTTTGGATTATAAATCGCTGACTAGCCCTCTAGATTGTATTTTTGCAGTTTTCGATATTTTTGAAATTGTCATTTTTATCAAAAAATCGAAGGTTGTATATAGCCTTGGAAAAAAATAACTCGATTTTCAAATTATGTATTTTAACCGGATTTTTTGCATTGTAAATCGCCGACTCGCCCTCTAGATTGTATTTTTGCAGTTTTCGATATTTTTGAAATTATGTCATTTTTGTTAAAAAATCCAAAGTTATATATAGCCTTGGATAAAAATAACTCGATTTTCAAATTTTTTATTTTAACCGGATTTTTTGCATTACAATTCGCTGACTAGCCCTCTAGATGACATTTTTTTTTCAGTTTTCGATATTTTTGAAATTATGTCATTTTTGGGAAAAAGGTATAGCCTTGGAAAAAATAACTCGATTTTCAAATGTTTGATTTTAACCGGATTTTTTGCATTATAAATTGCTGACTAGCCCTCTAGATGACATTTTTTCAGATTTCGATATTTTTGAAATTTATTATTTTAGTTTTAATATTTTACAGAATAAGATAAAAATGTAAATATTCTTAAATTTTATACTATTTTAGTATGAGCTAAAAGTAATACTCTTCAATAAAAAAAACCTCCCAGCCGGATTTGAACCAGCGACGTATGGATTATTGAAATTATATACCACTAAGAGTTCACTGCTCTACCAACTGAGCTCTTACAACGATTGACTAAAAACTCGACAAGTCCGCAACCTACTATACCAGTTTTCATTTTTTTGATTTTCTGACGATTCTGGTCAGGATTTTAGAAACAAATTATGATATCATTGTATTGTCACGGATCCTTTACAAGTATAGAACATTTCAAGTCGATCCAATATTTCTAAGTGGGTGAAAATCGTGTTCAAAGAATCCGTTACATAGATACACAGACACGTTTTTTATTTTCTGATGATTCTGGCCAGGATTTAAAAAAAATGAAATTATTGTATTGTCACGGGTCCTCTACAAGTATACAAAGTTTTAAGTCGAGTCAATGTTTCTAAGTGGGTGAAAATCGCTTTCAAAAATTCCGTTACCTTGATACAAAACACTTTTTTTGATTTTCTGATGATTATGGCCAGGATTTTAGAAAATAAATATGAAATTATTGTATTGTCACGGGTTCTCTACAATATACAAAGTTTCAAGTCGATCCAATGATTTTAAGTGGATGAAAATCGCGTTGAAAGATTCCGTTACATAGATAGATAGATAGATAGATACAGGTCAAGCTAATATAAAGCGTGTAAAAAGGAGGAGCTTTCTTTAATATGGTAAATATAACACTGATAAATATTTCGTGAAACACGACTCTGATTGGTTGTAAAACAGAAATCATTGAAACGTGACTGGCCATTGAGTCCCATTTGGGGCATGAGTTTAATAGTCTCTTTAATTTGCTTACTTGTTATAGTAGCTACCAGGTGGCACTGGAGACCGAGTTCCCGCTACATCTGGTAATAGTAGAGAATATGTATAAGAAAAATAAATGTTTGTTTTGGATTCGCCTGGTGGCGTAAGTGGTAGCGCTCTGAGATATCAACTCAGAGGTCCGGGTTCAAATCCTGTCCAGGCATTTATTTTTCTTATCTTGTCATATATATATATATATATATATATATATATATATATATATATATACACATACACACATACAGTAGGCTATACTATTTGTAAAAGGGAGTTCCGTGGCGCAAGCGAGTAGACGCTCGCCTCTCACTGCTGGGGTCCCGAGATCGAGCATCGGTCACTCCATGTGGGTTTCGTGATGAACGAAACGGAGCTTGGGCAGGTTTTACTCGGGGTTTCCTCCCGTTTTCCCTGCCAGATATTTCATTCCACAATTTCTCCAACTCATCAATTTCGTTTCATTTCGTTCTTCTGTTCCCGTGATGGTGCGTCAGGCGTGGTCGGCCGGCACCTTGTCATTCACATTCATCTCATCTCATCCCTCGACCCGACCCTGAGTTGGACACGAGTTGAGGATATTTATTTACAGACGCTTTGAAATTTAATATCTGTTGCATTTTAGAATAAGCTTAACACAGTAAACCATTTAGTCAGGTTTTAAGAAATGGATTGTGTAGGCTTGTCAGCTCTATATTCCATCATTGAGCATCACTAAGAAACTGGGGCTGGAAGTAAATATCAATATTTATTTACAGAATTTTAATGTTTACACATCTTTCTGTGCCTAAAGTTTTATTTTTCTTCTCCACTCGTCTCTCTCCATCCAATCCATGTCCTCCAGTCCTCTTGTTCTCATTCCAGTTCTTATTTCCTGCATCCACGAGTTTCGAGGTCTTTCTCTCCTCCTTCTTCCATATAACCACATATATGTTCATATAAAACTACATAATGACCAGCCTCATGGGCTAGTGGTCTGCGTTACTGACTACTGTTTATGAGGTCCCGCGTTCGATTCCCTGTCAGACCATAGGAATTTTTTCTTAAATGGAATTAGTCCTGTGGTTGCCAATGGTCTCGAATTCAGGTTAAATTTAGATTAAGAACTCTCCTGGCGCTTCATTATCATTTATCACCCACCATATCATCGGGGTAACGTAACTCCGCCTTCCAGGTGCCCCAACCTAAGAAATGGATTACAATTCTACCAATGCCAGGGGAGAAAACCAGAAATGTCACAAAAGACAATCTGGTGGCATTAGAAAAACAATAAAATTGCATTATATAATGGAAATGGACAGCTAATGACAAATGAGGGAAATTTTGAGGAAGTGGATGAATTCAAATACCTAGGAACAATAATCACAAACAGGAATGAGATGCACAAAGAAATTAAACATAGGCTCAATTCTGGAAATGCTTGTTATTATGTATTACAGGGACTCTTGATGTCCCAACTTGTAGTTACATGGGTGCGAAACATGAACTCTTACTTTAAGGGAGGAAAGGAGATTACGAGTATTTGAGAATAAAGTTCTTAGGAATAATTTTTAGAGCAAAGAGAGACGAACAGACAGGTGAATGGAGAAGAGTACTAAATAATAAGCCACATGATCCTTATAGGAAGAAATGAGAACAATTAAGTCACATAGACAGCGATGGACAGGAGATGTGACACGAATTGAGAATGAAACAGGGGCATGGAAACTCCTTATAAGAAAACCAGAGGGAAAACGCCCAGTTGGTAGACCAAGAATGAGGTGGGAGAATAATATTAACAATGATTTAAGGAAAGTAAATTATTGTATAGTATTGTATTGTATTGTAAGCCCATGTTTTCCCTTTACAGAGATTTTGGCGCTCACCCCCTACAGGGAAGAATTTGAACCATACCAATTTAGTTAAACTTGTTTTCGTATAGTAAATTATACAGGGAATGATTGGAAAACATTAACTCAGGATAGGAATGAGTGGAGAGCTTATGTCCGTGTGGCCATGAACCGCCGGGTTCAGTAGTGCGAGTGAGTTATTACTTTTAGTAAGATTGTTGATAGGGGACTGAGGCAGGTAACTTGAGTAACACCCTGTAGGATGTCAGTTCACGGACATGCTGTAGCAATAAACAGGAATGCAGGAAAATCCGCGGGACCTGGAATTGATTGGTAACAGTTTCCCTGGAGTTGTATCAGGTTACGGGGTCCTCAGGTCGGATTATTTCTAATTCTGCACATCGCAAATCAAGTGGCTCCGCCTGCGTTTCCACCGCACGTATTGTACCAGCTGTAATAATAATAATAATAATAATAATAATAATAATAATAATAATAATAATAATAATAATAATAATAATAATAATAATAATAATAATGATGATAATAATAGTAATAGTAATAATAATAATAATAATAATAATAATAATAATAATAATAATAATAATGATAATAATAGTAATAGTAATAATAATAATAATAATAATAATAATAATACATTTATATAGATTTTTCAATGTTTTCACATCTTTCTGTGTCTAAAGTTTTATTTTCCTTCTCCACTCGTCCCTATCCATCCGCTCATTGTCCTCCAGTTCTCTTGTTCTCATATCTTGCATCTATAAGTTTCGAAGTCTTCCTTACATTCTTCTTCCAGGTGCACACCATTGCATTGTTTTCTATGTAAGATTTCTTCTTGCATTCGTCGTAAATGCCCATACAAATGTAATTGCTTATATAATCTATATCCACCGCTGTGGTCTCAAGATATCGTGCTGCCTTGTCACGTAGCGGGCCCGGGTTCGATTCTCGGTCGGATCAGGCTCCTGGGTGAGGTTTTTAATCGGAGGTTCTCCTCACCTGTAAGACAAATGTCAGGAAGCTTAGGACCCAACGGTCCCCGAAAATCATCCGGCCATCATGACCATCCTTATCATCATTATCCTTCACTGGTGTGGAAAGCAACGGGAAGCTACCACATTTAAAATTCCGCAGTAAATGTAAAGATGCTAAGCATAGCATCAAAATGCAATGATTGCAGCGAAAGACCTGCCCTCGGGCAGAATTATTATAGATGGATTAATGGATAGATGCATTTGATGCGAAACATTTTTGTGAGTTCCAATCAAAAATCATACGCATGCGCCAACAAACCCGCAGCTGTTTACACTATGGAATTACGGGTTGCAGCCAACATATACACTATATTTAACGAACCTGAAAGCTAACCTGACGCAATTTAAGTGCTCTAACCTCAATGCAACGTAGCAAGTCCTGAAATCTTGAAGTATATGTGTGCAGTTAATTAGTACATACTCTGTGTTGGCTGCACTGAAGCACGTCTCTGTTGCTGCATAGGATATTTCTTAAAATGAAATAAATGCCTGTCACGTCTTCATGCTACGTAGTTAAATATCTTAAAAAATATATTGAAATGTTAGAACAAATGTAAGAATCATACTAAATGGTGGGAAATAATTTTTAAAATGAACCCCTAAGGATAAAATTTGACAGGATTTATGAAGGAATTAAAAACAAGTCGCGTCACAGGTTCAAAAGTTTAGCCCGTTTTATTCCTTGCAGAACCCACCCCGTGGTCGTTGATGGAACTATTATGATCTAGTTGCATAGCAATTTGCTAGATGTCTCTGCTAATTTGATTGGTGATAAGGACATCTTACTCAGTTGGTGATGACTAAAATCACAGAAAAATGTGTGCAGCAGGAAATGAAACAGTTCTGGGACTGGAACAGGGACCACAGGGCTGATATCGCGGAAAAGAGAACTGTCAAAGCGCATGCGTTAATCCACGAGAGAGCAGATAAATCGACAAATACTTGAAAGAGCTGAAAAAATTGCGGTCCTCCGTCCATTTTGTAAATTGAAATGATAACCAAAACAAATGACAGCGAGCAATAAACTGAAAGCGACTGTGAACGAAAAACATTTCCCTTCAATAATAATAATAATAATAATAATAATAATAATAATAATAATAATAATAATAATAATAATAATAATAATAATAATAATAATTGTTTTATTTATATACAGATTTTTAATGTTTACACATCTTTCTGTGCCTAAAGTTTTATTTTTCTTCTCCACTCGCCTCTATCCATCAACTCCATGTCCTCCAGTCCTCTTGTTCTCATTCCAGTTCTTATTTCGTGTATCTATGAGTTTGGAGATCTTCCTTTCCTTCTTCTTGCAGGTGGACACCATTTAAATGTTTTTTTTGGGTAACCTATCTTCTTGCATTCATTGCCCATGTCCATACCAATTTAATAATAATAATAATAATAATAATAATAATAATAATAATAATAATAATAATAATACCAATAACAACACAATATGAGAAACTCAGTGGAAATATTCTACCCGGAGGTTCTAAGACGTGCGCACCCCTGTACTGAGTAAATATTTTTCATTGATGTCCTGTAGAATTCACGTCCCTGCATGGAGTTTTTCATGCCTCTCTTTCATTTCCTATTCGTGCCACATGTCCTGCCTATCTGAGTCTACCAGCTTTAACTTTTCTTATTACATTTAGTTTCTCATAAAACTCACTGTTGTGTAGTCTTCTCCATTCTCCTCTCTCTTTGGTCCAAAAATTTTCCTAAGTACTTTATTCTGAAATTGTAGTAATTTGTTCGCCTCCTTTAAACCAAGAGTTAATTTCCTCCCTGTCTAAGTCCCACTGGTAACATTCCATGATCCTAGGAACATGTCGCTGTGTTTAACTTTGGCCATAAACTCCTTAAAGTAGACCTCGCCCTGAGATCTCAATGGGGACTGTTTTACGTCTTGAAACTTTTACCCCAGTCGGACTCATGTCCGCGTTTCTCGGTGATTGTATTTTTACGGTGAAAGATGGTCACTCTTTCGAGCAAGGTACCTTTTGTGTGTGACTGATCACCTTTGACTTGTCCGACATGGGTAACCCTTTCGGCAGTAATAGTACAGTTAAGAGGGGTGTGATAACTTCTTGAATGGAACACGCCGAGTAGGAGGTCAATAATGAGTTGGGAGAACAACATTAACTATATTATACAGGGGATGGTATAACGTCAATAAGCTAGTGACATCTGGTGTCAGAAGTGACCGTTACTGATATTATGTTTACCTGCCATGTAAGTTATGAAGAAGAACAAGATATAAACAAGAAAATACAGAAATTTCAACATATTTGTGGAACAATCAGACCAACACTGAGGAACAAAGTAAGAAAGGAGACGCAGTTAAGATTTTACTCAACGATGGCGCTACCAGTGGCGATGTATGGAAGTGAGGCCTGGGTTCTGAAGGAAGAAGAAAACAGTGAAATTCAGGCAGCGGAAATGAGCTTCCTACGGGCTGTGGAAGGTTGTACAAGAGAAGAACATATTAGAAATGAGAATATTAGAGAGAAACTAAAAGTACAACCACTTCTTCAACAAATAGAAGAACACAGCAACAATTGGATAGAACATCTGTAAAGAATGACAGAGGATAGGGTACCAAAGATGGCACTGGTGTGTAATCCTGGAGGACGAACATCGGTGGGAAGACGAAGAAAGCGCTGGGCTGAACAGATGTGAGATCAGAACAGGCAAAGACCTAATCTTTGACGTTAGTGATGATGATGATTTTCTATCTCAGTACAGGCCTAGCAGTACAATTTATTTATTTATTTATACAAATGCAGGGGACTTGACAGAAGTCATTGTCCATAATTATGAGAAAACAAAAATATATACAATACATTAAAACAATAGAACATTATAGCAAAACAAAAAGTTTGGCTCTTGCTTCCCAGTATTACCCGTTTAACCCTTAAATTCGTAATGTATCCTTTTGGATACACCAGTTGGTTCAATCAATTTAATATTTTTAATAAATCAGAAGAAAACGAACAACAAGAAACCACTTAAACGTGTGAACAATTATACAATATATCTAATAATAACAGTTATACAAGATTCCGTTTTCACTGCGGTCCGCCACATTCAAATAACTAACAGAAGAAATTTGTGTTTTGCTAATTTAAGGGCTAAGGAGTAAGCGCAGTTGTTGACGGAGGGCGCTGCAGTCGTGTTTATGCAGGAATAGACCACGTGACACTGCTATCTACGAGTGGGACGTGGGACGCTGACAGTGTACACTGCCTTATATGACGTCACGTGTACCAACAAACAGAGCTTCCTGATTCTTCCGCCTGCAGAGATACTTTGAATGAGTAATATCTATCCTTCAGCGTGTGAAGTGCCTGACACTGTAAGCAGGTGGTTTCTGTCCATGTGGAGCACAGTGGGCAATATCTATCCTTCAGCGTGTGAAGTGCCTGACACTGTAAGCAGGTGGTTTCTGTCCACGTGGAGCACAGTGGGTAATATCTATCCTTCAGCGTGTGAAGTGCCTGACACTGTAAGCAGGTGGTTTCTGTGGAGCACAGTGGGTAATATCTATCCTTCAGCGTGTGAAGTGCCTGACACTGTAAGCAGGTGGTTTCTGTCCACGTGGAGCACAGTGGGTAATATCTATCCTTCAGCGTGTGAAGTGCCTGACACTGTAAGCAGGTGGTTTCTGTGGAGCACAGTGGGTAATATCTATCCTTCAGCGTGTGAAGTGCCTGACACTGTAAGCAGGTGGTTTCTGTCCACGTGGAGCACAGTGGGTAATATCTATCCTTCAGCGTGTGAAGTGCCTGACACTGTAAGCAGGTGGTTTCTGTGGAGCACAGTGGGTAATATCTATCCTTCAGCGTGTGAAGTGCCTGACACTGTAAGCAGGTGGTTTCTGTGGAGCACAGTGGGTAATATCTATCCTTCAGCGTGTGAAGTGACTGACACTGTAAGCAGGTGGTTTCTGTCCACGTGGAGCACAGTGGGTAATATCTATCCTTCAGCGTGTGAAGTGCCTGACACTGTAAGCAGGTGGTTTCTGTGGACCACAGTGGGTAATATCTATCCTTCAGCGTGTGAAGTGCCTGACACTGTAAGCAGGTGGTTTCTGTCCGCGTGGAGCACAGTGGGTAATATCTATCCTTCAGCGTGTGAAGTGCCTGACACTGTAAGCAGGTGGTTTCTGTGGAGCACAGTGGGTAATATCTATCCTTCAGCGTGTGAAGTGCCTGACACTGTAAGCAGGTGGTTTCTGTCCACGTGGAGCACAGTGGGTAATATCTATCCTTCAGCGTGTGAAGTGCCTGACACTGTAAGCAGGTGGTTTCTGTGGAGCACAGTGGGTAATATCTATCCTTCAGCGTGTGAAGTGCCTGACACTGTAAGTAGGTGGTTTCTGTCCACGTGGAGCACAGTGGGTAATATCTATCCTTCAGCGTGTGAAGTGCCTGACACTGTAAGCAGGTGGTTTCTGTCCACGTGGAGCACAGTGGGTAATATCTATCCTTCAGCGTGTGAAGTGCCTGACACTGTAAGCAGGTGGTTTCTGTGGAGAACAGTGGGTAATATCTATCCTTCAGCGTGTGAAGTGCCTGACACTGTAAGCAGGTGGTTTCTGTCCACGTGGAGCACAGTGGGTAATATCTATCCTTCAGCGTGTGAAGTGCCTGACACTGTAAGCAGGTGGTTTCTGTCCACGTGGAGCACAGTGGGTAATATCTATCCTTCAGCGGATGAAGTGCCTGACACTGTAAGCAGGTGGTTTCTGTCCACGTGGAGCACAGTGGGTATTATCTATCCTTCAGCGTGTGAAGTGCCTGACACTGTAAGCAGGTGGTTTCTGTGGAGCACAGTGGGTAATATCTATCCTTCAGAGTGTGAAGTGCCTGACACTGTAAGCAGGTGGTTTCTGTCCACGTGGAGCACAGTGGGTAATATCTATCCTTCAGCGTGTGAAGTGCCTGACACTGTAAGCAGGTGGTTCTGTCCACGTGGAGCACAGTGGGTAATATCTATCCTTCAGCGTGTGAAGTGCCTGACACTGTAAGCAGGTGGTTTCTGTGGAGCACAGTGGGTAATATCTATCCTTCAGCGTGTGAAGTGCCTGACACTGTAAGCAGGTGGTTTCTGTGGAGCACAGTGGGTAATATCTATCCTTCAGCGTGTGAAGTGACTGACACTGTAAGCAGGTGGTTTCTGTCCACGTGGAGCACAGTGGGTAATATCTATCCTTCAGCGTGTGAAGTGCCTGACACTGTAAGCAGGTGGTTTCTGTGGAGCACAGTGGGTAATATCTATCCTTCAGCGTGTGAAGTGCCTGACACTGTAAGCAGGTGGTTTCTGTGGAGCACAGTGGGTAATATCTATCCTTCAGCGTGTGAAGTGCCTGACACTGTAAGCAGGTGGTTTCTGTGGAGCACAGTGGGTAATATCTATCCTTCAGCGTGTGAAGTGCCTGACAGTGTAAGCAGGTGGTTTCTGTGGAGCACAGTGGGTAATATCTATCCTTCAGCGTGTGAAGTGCCTGACACTGTAAGCAGGTGGTTTCTGTCCACGTGGAGCACAGTGGGTTATATCTATCCTTCAGCGTGTGAAGTGCCTGACACTGTAAGCAGGTGGTTTCTGTCCACGTGGAGCACAGTGGGTAATATCTATCCTTTAGCGTGTGAAGTGCCTGACACTGTAAGCAGGTGGTTTCTGTCCACGTGGAGCACAGTGGGTAATATCTATTCTTCAGCGTGTGAAGTGCCTGACACTGTAAGCAGGTGGTTTCTGTCCACGTGGAGCACAGTGGGTAATATCTATCCTTCAGCGTGTGAAGTGCCTGACACTGTAAGCAGGTGGTTTCTGTGGAGCACAGTGGGTAATATCTATCCTTCAGCGTGTGAAGTGCCTGACACTGTAAGCAGGTGGTTTCTGTCCACGTGGAGCACAGTGGGTAATATCTATCCTTCAGCGTGTGAAGTGCCTGACACTGTAAGCAGGTGGTTTCTGTCCACGTGGAGCACAGTGGGTAATATCTATCCTTCAGCGTGTGAAGTGCCTGACACTGTAAGCAGGTGGTTTCTGTGGAGCACAGTGGGTAATATCTATCCTTCAGCGTGTGAAGTGCCTGACACTGTAAGCAGGTGGTTTCTGTCCACGTGGAGCACAGTGGGTAATATCTATCCTTCAGCGTGTGAAGTGCCTGACACTGTAAGCAGGTGGTTTCTGTGGAGCACAGTGGGTAATATCTATCCTTCAGCGTGTGAAGTGCCTGACACTGTAAGCAGGTGGTTTCTGT
The DNA here is from genome assembly GCA_030220185.1 of Diploptera punctata. Taxonomy (NCBI): domain Eukaryota; kingdom Metazoa; phylum Arthropoda; class Insecta; order Blattodea; family Blaberidae; genus Diploptera; species Diploptera punctata. Next base: position 64,044 of record JASPKZ010008676.1, on the reverse strand, counting down.
CCACGTGGAGCACAGTGGGTAATATCTATCCTTCAGCGTGTGAAGTGCCTGACACTGTAAGCAGGTGGTTTCTGTGGAGCACAGTGGGTAATATCTATCCTTCAGCGTGTGAAGTGCCTGACACTGTAAGCAGGTGGTTTCTGTGGAGCACAGTGGGTAATATCTATCCTTCAGCGTGTGAAGTGACTGACACTGTAAGCAGGTGGTTTCTGTCCACGTGGAGCACAGTGGGTAATATCTATCCTTCAGCGTGTGAAGTGCCTGACACTGTAAGCAGGTGGTTTCTGTGGAGCACAGTGGGTAATATCTATCCTTCAGCGTGTGAAGTGCCTGACACTGTAAGCAGGTGGTTTCTGTGGAGCACAGTGGGTAATATCTATCCTTCAGCGTGTGAAGTGCCTGACACTGTAAGCAGGTGGTTTCTGTGGAGCACAGTGGGTAATATCTATCCTTCAGCGTGTGAAGTGCCTGACACTGTAAGCAGGTGGTTTCTGTGGAGCACAGTGGGTAATATCTATCCTTCAGCGTGTGAAGTGCCTGACACTGTAAGCAGGTGGTTTCTGTGGAGCACAGTGGGTAATATCTATCCTTGAGCGTGTGAAGTGCCTGACACTGTAAGCAGGTGGTTTCTGTGGAGCACAGTGGGTAATATCTATCCTTCAGCGTGTGAAGTGCCTGACACTGTAAGCAGGTGGTTTCTGTGGAGCACAGTGGGTAATATCTATCCTTCAGCGTGTGAAGTGCCTGACACTGTAAGCAGGTGGTTTCTGTGGAGCACAGTGGGTAATATCTATCCTTCAGCGTGTGAAGTGCCTGACACTGTAAGCAGGTGGTTTCTGTGGAGCACAGTGGGTAATATCTATCCTTCAGCGTGTGAAGTGCCTGACACTGTAAGCAGGTGGTTTTCTGTGGAGCACAGTGGGTAATATCTATCCTTCAGCGTGTGAAGTGACTGACACTGTAAGCAGGTGGTTTCTGTGGAGCACAGTGGGTAATATCTATCCTTCAGCGTGTGAAGTGCCTGACACTGTAAGCAGGTGGTTTCTGTGGAGCACAGTGGGTAATATCTATCCTTCAGCGTGTGAAGTGCCTGACACTGTAAGCAGGTGGTTTCTGTGGAGCACAGTGGGTAATATCTATCCTTCAGCGTGTGAAGTGACTGACACTGTAAGCAGGTGGTTTCTGTGGAGCACAGTGGGTAATATCTATCCTTCAGCGTGTGAAGTGCCTGACACTGTAAGCAGGTGGTTTCTGTGGAGCACAGTGGGTAATATCTATCCTTCAGCGTGTGAAGTGCCTGACACTGTAAGCAGGTGGTTTCTGTGGAGCACAGTGGGTAATACCTATCCTTCAGCGTGTGAAGTGCCTGACACTGTAAGCAGGTGGTTTCTGTGGAGCACAGTGGGTAATATCTATCCTTCAGCGTGTGAAGTGCCTGACACTGTAAGCAGGTGGTTTCTGTGGAGCACAGTGGGTAATATCTATCCTTCAGCGTGTGAAGTGACTGACACTGTAAGCAGGTGGTTTCTGTGGAGCACAGTGGGTAATATCTATCCTTCAGCGTGTGAAGTGCCTGACACTGTAAGCAGGTGGTTTCTGTGGAGCACAGTGGGTAATATCTATCCTTCAGCGTGTGAAGTGCCTGACACTGTAAGCAGGTGGTTTCTGTGGAGCACAGTGGGTAATATCTATCCTTCAGCGTGTGAAGTGCCTGACACTGTAAGCAGGTGGTTTCTGTCCACGTGGAGCACAGTGGGTAATATCTATCCTTCAGCGTGTGAAGTGCCTGACACTGTAAGCAGGTGGTTTCTGTGGAGCACAGTGGGTAATATCTATCCTTCAGCGTGTGAAGTGCCTGACACTGTAAGCAGGTGGTTTCTGTGGAGCACAGTGGGTAATATCTATCCTTCAGCGTGTGAAGTGCCTGACACTGTAAGCAGGTGGTTTCTGTGGAGCACAGTGGGTAATATCTATCCTTCAGCGTGTGAAGTGCCTGACACTGTAAGCAGGTGGTTTCTGTGGAGCACAGTGGGTAATATCTATCCTTCAGCGTGTGAAGTGCCTGACACTGTAAGCAGGTGGTTTCTGTGGAGCACAGTGGGTAATATCTATCCTTCAGCGTGTGAAGTGCCTGACACTGTAAGCAGGTGGTTTCTGTGGAGCACAGTGGGTAATATCTATCCTTCAGCGTGTGAAGTGCCTGACACTGTAAGCAGGTGGTTTCTGTGGAGCACAGTGGGCAATAAGAACTTCTGTAGATTCCAATCCGATGTAGATGGTTAGGGGTACAAAGATAGATTCACCTCCACGTGGTGTACCCTGGAAATGAAAATTATTTCGGCCAAGTAGTCTTATCACATAGCAGAACGCAATAAATACTCATTTCTATCTCCATTCTGAATGCGGAAATAATCAATTTACAATTATTTACGATATATCTATCTATCTATCTGTTAGGTTAACCACCATGATGGGACGTCACTGTGTTGTAATAGGAGATGGGTCCAGATTGAGCCACATCGGCCTAGAGACTCGCCAAATCACTGTACTCGGTTAGATCATCGTCCATCTATGACATTAATAAGATGTGAATGTGATGCCAGCAGCTGGCTGGTAGTCAAGCACTTCTACACTTCAAACGTTATGGAATTGCTTATTCTTCTTCTTCTTCTTCCTCTTCACTTCACGCGATACGCAAATTGCCTTTTCCGCCTCACAGTTATTCTGTCCATCTTTTCACTGGCCTTCCTACTTTCCTTGAACCTCTTGGCTTGTAGTTGCATGCTGCTTTTGTTACATTCATTCTTTATAGATGTCTAAACCATTTATCTTAAGTAAGCCACGAGTGATTTCCTGTTTATCTGGAGGATTTGGAAATCAAGTGTGGCATTTGTTAGGACTATTTAACGAATAAAATTAAGCTGTTTACTCACAAATCATTATTTAAATATACTTACTTACTTACTCACTGGCACTATCGAACCCGTAGGTTCATGGCCGCGCGGACATACGCTCTCCATACATCCCTATCCTGAGCTAATACTTTCCAATCATTCCCTGTATAATCTACTTCCCTCAAATCATAGTTAATGTTATTCTCCCACCTCATTCTTGGTCTACCAACTGGGCATTTTCCCTCTGGCTTTCCTACAAGAAGCTTCCAGGCAAGTCTTTCATTCCCCATACGTGCAACATGTCCTGCCCATCGCAGTCTACGAGACTTAACTGTTCTTATTATATCTGGCTTCCTGTAAAGTCCATGTAGTTCATTGTTATTTAGTCTTCTCCATTCACCTGTTTGTTCATCTCTCTTTGGTCCAAAAATTTTCCTAAGTACTTTATTCTCAAATACTTGTAATCTCCTTTCCTCCCTTAAAGTAAGAGTCCATGTTTCACATCCATATAATATAACTGGTAGAATAATAGTTTTATATATTTTCAGTTTAACGTTTTTTGAAAGGAGTTGGGACGACAAGAGTCTCTGTAATACATAATAACACGCATTTCCAGAATTGAGCCTATGTTTAATTTCTTTGTGCATCTCATTCCTATTTGTGATTATTGTTCCTAGGTATTTGAATTCAGCCATTTCCTCAAAATTTCCCTCATTTGTCATTAGCTGTCCATTTCCATTATATAATGAATTCCTACATGTGACCATATATTTAGTTTTATTGCTATTTACTTCCAGTCCTAATTTCTTAGTGTTACTCAATGGTGTGTGCGTATTTTACTATAGTTATTTTAAAATATTTATATATTTAATGTAAACGGCGATGTTTGAAAACAAATCAGAAATGTGAGGTTATGTATATTCACTGCAACTTGATCATATTATTTATTGCTAAATAGGATCGCAATATTGTAAGAGTGCTCCCTAGTGAAGAAATAATGAACACATCAAACTGTATATTATATAAACATTACAGGTTATTAATTTATATTTTTAGTAAACAACTCAGTAAAATGAAGGAATCTGTTGATTATTTGTTATATTCAATGTATTTGTTGGAGAAAAATAATGCTCTGACCTGTTGAGAATATTAAAAAGGAGGAGCTTTCTTAGAGCTGAGTAAGGGATATCGATAAAGAGTGAGGTGAAACACGACTGTGTTTGGTTGTAAAACAAAGTTAATTGAAACGTGATTGGTCATTGACTCCTATTTGGGACATGAGTTAAATAGTCTCTGTATTCTTTGATTTTTTATTCAGCGGATGTATATTTAACTCTGTTCTTATATCTTAATCCGATCCAATCTTGTGCAGCCTTTTGTTCTTCTAAGCAAGTTCATTTCTACACTTTGTATTATTTTTTGGTAATTACCCAAGTTTTACGCCCATAAAGTAACGCAGGAACAGCGAAATGGGATTTATTTTTTGTTATCTGGCGGTTATGTATTGTAGAGGTGCATTTGTTCCCCACACATCGTGGTGGGTCAATTCAATTCAAAGAGCACACAGTGTTTGAAAATACAGATAATGGTTATGAAGGCGTGTGCCCTTGGGCCAGATACCTTAATGATAATAGTTTCCACGTCATTAATTGCATTAAATCGTAAGGAAAGTTAATGACAGCAAAATAATGAATGGCTTAACGAATCAAAGAGCGCGCATTAATGTATTTGCAGTTGGTATCAGTGGGATGACATAAAGTGATTAATTAGTAGCGAAGTCTAGTGTAAATATGCAGTATCTATGTGACACAGTATTTACATTTAACGCCATTATATTCCCAATATTCATGTCCATCCACCGGCGTGCTGAACAGGGTGTTACGCAATTCACTCTACCACAAGACATCCTTGGGGTTGTTCTGATGTAAACACAGTAAAAGTTCCGCAAATCTGCCGCGAATGGTATTTCGTAAGGGTATATATGGGATACGTTCCAAGGTACCGAAATCAACAGTGTCATAAGAGAAAAAATGAATATTGGTTATTCAATAGTAGATTATATACGGTATTTTTAATAGTAATTCTGCCCGAAGGCAGGTCCTTCACTGCAATCATAGCATTTTCATGCCATGATTACAGCTTTACTAGGGAATTGTGTAGGTGTGGTAGCTTCTCGTTGCTTTCCACACTGGTGAAGGATGATGATGATGGCCATATGATTTAGGGGACCGTTTGGGCTTTAAAGTTTTCCCGACATTTGTCTTACAGATGAGGAAAAACCCCGATAAAAACCTCACCCAGAAAAACTGCCCCGACCGGGGATCGAACCCGGGCCCGCTGCGTGACAAGGCAGCACGCTACCTCGAGACCACAGCGGTGGACATATACGGTATAAGCAATTAAATTGGTATGGGCACGTACGTCGAATGCAAGAAGAAAGATTACCCAGGAAAACATTGGAATGGTGTCCACCTGGAAGAAGTAGGAGAGGAAGACCTCGAAACTCGTGGATGCAGGAAATAAGAATTGGAATGAGAGCAAGAGGACTGGAGGACATGGATTGGATGGAGAGAGACGAGTGGAGAAGAAAAAAAAACTTTAGGCACAGAAAGATGTGTAAACATTAAAATTCTGTATATAAATAAATCAACAGTAATCTAACAAGAGGTTTTTCTAATGAAAAATTCAACCTCGCGTTGGATTTGGAGCGACTATTTAGCGAATCAGAACTAACTAAATAACTCACTGGCACTATCGAGCCCGTAGGTTCATGGCCGCGCGGACGTAAGCTCTCCATACATCCATATCCTGAGCCAATGTTTTCCAATCATTCCCTGTATAATCTACTTCCTCAAATCATAGTATATGTTATTCTACCACCTCATTCTTGGTCTACCAACTGAGCGTTTTCCCTCTGGTTTTCCTACAAGAAGTTTCCATGCACGTCTTTCATTCTCCATTCGTGCCATATGCCCTGCCCATTGCAGTCTACGAGACTTAACTGTTCTTATTATATCTGGCTTCTTATACATATAATGCAGTCACTGTTATTTAGTATTCTCCATTCACTTGTCTGTTCATCTCTTTTTTGACCGAAAATGTTCCTACGAACTTTATTCTCAAATACTCGTAATATCCTTTCTTTCCTTCAAGTTAGAGTCTAAGTTTCGCATCCATATAATATAACTGGTAGAATAACGGTCTTATATACGTAAATACTGTTATTATTTTACATGACGACGCTGTGAGGCGGTTAGCATTCAAATTTGCAAGAGTGCTTGCTGGTGAATAAGTCAGCGCAGGGAGTGGACTGGGAGGGGTTAATTAAAAATGACCATAAAACGCGCGGTTGAAAACAAATTTCAAAAAGAAAAAAAGTACACATCATCATGGCTCTGGCTTAAGGCAAGATTACGGCTAATTGCATACAATACGTTTAAAACGCGCTCTTTGAACGCAAAGTGGAACTAAATACTTCAGTTTTACGCAGACAATTTCTAATTCAACATCTGACCTTCATTAAGAACACAAAAAAAAACACTGTATAGAATAGCACGCGAGGACACAGCAGATTATGACTAACTAATTAGCAGACATAAGCTATCCATTCATCCATATCCTGATGTTATCATCTCCTATATGATCCTCCTCGCTCGACTTATGGCTATTCTTTGCCTACCTACCGGCGTATTCCCTTGGGATTTTGTACAAGAATTCTTCAAGCTCCTCTTCTTTCATTCCCCATTCGTGCCACATGTCCGGTACTTAACTGTTTTTATTATATGTGGCTTCTAAAAAAAGATAGCTCACTTTTATGTAGTTTTCTCCATTCGCCTGTCTGTTCAATTCTCATACCTAAAAGTTTTATTTTCAAATACTACCTTAAAATAAGAGTCCATGTTTCGCATTCATAAAATATAACTGGGACAATAATAATAATAATAATAATAATAATAATAATAATAATAATAATAATAATAATAATAATAAAAAGATAAAATTAATGCCCCAGTTTGCCTTTTTGACATTTCTGGTGTTTTCTCCTGACATTGGCGTAATTGTAACCCACTTCTGAGGTTGGGGCGCCTGGAAGGCGGGGTTACGTTGCTCCGATGATATTATGAGTGATGATGATGATAGTGGTGCGCCAGGAGAGTCCCTAATCCTAAGCTTAATCTAAGATGAATATGAATGATGATGATTGCGATGGCCATATGATTTTGGGGACCGTTTGGGCCTTAAAGTTTTCCTGACATTTTTCTTACAGGTGAGGAAAACCCCGATAAAAACCTCACATAGAAAAACTGTCCCGACCGGGGATCGAACCCGGGCCCGCTGCTTGATAAGGCAGCGCGCTACCTCGAGACCATAGCGGTGGACACGATAATAATCATCTGCATTCATGGATTAGGTATGTTCACCCGTTCCGACTTCAGGCATACCTTTCTAGGTCTGCCCACATCCCGGGTGCCTTTAGGTTTGTATTTTGTAATAATAATAATTATTATTATTATTATTATTATTATTATTATTATTATTATTATTATTATTATTATTATTATTTGGCAGTGTTGAGAATTTAGTTTTGCTGCGTTGGCAAGAAGGGAGGAGGACTTGTTAATTGACGGAGGTAAATATATTATTATATAAACATAAATAAGTCTCTGGAAACTCATAAACTTGGAGATAATTAGTTTTGAACGCGTCTCTCACCTGCACAACTTTCTAATTATTCCATCTCCTCTTTATTTCATCCACTTCCGGTTCCACCTCTGAGACCCGTGATTCGTAGGCACGAAGAGAGGATAACCAGGGCGAAAGTTTCCAGTTGAATGAGGTAGGAAAAAATAGTCATAAGTAATGCCACCAGTGATTTCCAAATTTATCTAGAGAATTTGGAAATGAAGAGTGGCATTCGTTAGGACTATTTAACGAATAAAATTAAGCTGTTTACTCACAAATCATTGTTTAAATGTAGTTATTTTAAAATATTTATATATTTAATGTAAACGGGGATGTTTGAAAAACAAATGAGAAACGATTGGTACGCTTCATTTGCTTCTTTTGTTCATCACTGCAACCAGATCATATTATTTATTGCCAAAAGATCGCAATATTGTAAGAATGCACTCTAGTGGAGAAATATATAACCAACGGTATAGCTATTTTATTAATTTCTGATGTCCTATGATGTAAATAGGTTAATTATATTTTTCTGCAACGTCATTTCCTGGAAAATAATTCGTTTAAGAAAGTGCAAACAGTGTTTTTTTGGTGGTATAATAAATTGTTACAAATGTTTTTTATATTATCTATCGCATGCGCTTTCTGCTGACATGCATGCACTATATATACAATCTGGTAGCCGTATTTATCAGAGAGTCAGTCACTGCAAAATAATGCTATGACCTATTCAGAATGTTAAAAAGGAGGTGATTTCTTTATTATGATAAACTTTAGTTGGTAAATTCTAGGCGAAACACTACTGTCATTGGTTATAAATAAAAAGTCATTGAAATGTGATTGTCATTGACTCCCATTTGGGGCATGAGTTAAATAGTCACCTTAATTTGAGGGTTGGTAATTGTACAGGAAAGACTGGAAATTTGCTCATAATTGGGATGTATGGAGAGATTATGTCAGTGTGGCCATGGACCTCCACGTTCCATGATGTCAGTAAATTAATGCTAATAAAATTCATTATTTAAAACCGTTGAGGTGGATAGTCACATGATAAACCTTGTTTGGTGAGTGAGTGCCGTCGCGTCCTTCTCAACTTGTAAGAAGAAGTGTGAGCTTTTGTTTTCAGAATTCTAAGGTACATTTGTTGAGATGATGTTGGTCATGATGTAGTGTTGTAGAGAGACTTCGGGTAATTTGGACCCCTGTTTTGAATTTGTTTTGTCTTCTTTTAATTAAGAGATTTGGATTTTGTTTAATTGCAGTGACTATTTAACTCATGCCCCAAAATGGGACAAATTGACCAATCACGTTTCAATGATTTCTGTTTTACAACCAATCAGAGTCGAGTTTCACGAAATATTTATCAGTGTTATAATTACCATATTAAAGAAAGCTCCTCCTTTTTAATATTCTGAACAGGTCTGACCATTATTTTTGCAGTGACTGAGCCCGTGAGAAATACGGCTACCAGATTGTATATATAGTGCATGAATGTCAACACATGCCGCATGCGGGAGTTAATATAAAAACATTTGTAGCAATTGATTATACCACCAAAAAAAGAAACCACTGTTTGCACTTTCTTAAATGTATTTTTTCCCAGGTAACAATCCAGAAAAATATAATTGTCATATTTACATCATACGACATCAGAAACGAATTAATATACAGTTTGATGTGTTTCATTTTTTCTCCACTAGAGAGCATTCTTACAATATTGCGTTCATTTGGCAATAAATAGTATGATCTGGTTGCAGTGATAAACAAAAGAAGCAGATGAAGCGTACCTATCGCTTCTCATTTGTTTTCAAACATCGCCGTTTACATTAAATATATAAATATTTTAAAATAACTATAGTTAAATAATGATTTGTGAGTAAACAGCTTAATTTTATTCGTTAAATAGTCCTAACAAATGCCACTCTTGATTTCCAAATTCTCTAGATAAATTCACTCCTCACTTCGTGAGTCGTGAATTTATCGATAATTTGGAAATCACTCGTGGCATTACTTATGATTATCATTAGTGTTGTAACTATGAAATAGCATTGTTATTTTATTCAAATATGGAAACATCTTCATAATTTATAAACTTTTTTACAATACAAGAAAGGTCCACTTAACCTCCATATTCGGGTAAAGTGGACCCCAGAGTCCACCTTAGCTTTTAGTCTATATTTAATTTCTTCACTCTGTTAATTTACACAGACAGGCACAAATTAATGTGAAAATATTATGACTGATCATAATTAAAAAGCGTTGATATTTATTTAATGTTTTGAACAATTTATTGTTGATTATAACATCCACACGTCATTCAACTGCAGACAGCGACGGTCTTGTGTTTAGTAAAATTACAAGGATATTAAATAAAATTAATTAAGTGAATGGTTTTTACAGATAGCGTCCTCATTGATAAAATATACGTATTCGTGTAAAGTGGACCCAGGTCCTCGTGGAGGGTCCACATTATCCGAATTCCTTTGTTATGTTTAATTACTTTACACAGCCACCACGTGACATAATATCAAACCAAACCCGTCAGTATATTAAAACAACATCTACATAATATAATATATTTAGGAGCTTTTTCAACATTTGTAATATTCAACAGCAGAAATTAATATTGATTCTTAGCTTGAAAAACTTTTAAACTGGTCATTTTCATAAATATCACAAATAAACCCTTCTTTACACAAAGAATAAAAGAAACTGCCTTCAACAGATGAGGGGAAGAAGTTAAAATATTTTCTGTTCGAGGGCAGCACCAATTAAAGAAGATATTAACAGGGTCCACTCAAACAGATGGGTTCACATTATCCGAACTTCCCTATACACAAAGAGGGAAACCTGACAAAAATAATACCTTGGAGGACCTTGAGATAGTTAACAAGTTGTTAAGAAATGAAAGCTCTCCCCGACCTAACAACCCGCTGTACGATATCATCAGAAACAACACTTTAGTTACGGACAACACCACATCAAGACCAACAAATGTAGCGAAGAACTATACCTGCTGATGATGGAATAGATATTCTGAAAGGCCTTCAAGGACATGAAAAGCACACCTATTTTTTACAAGTAGAGGACGATGGCACTAACCAAAGAAGGTATATATTTGAATTTTATCATTTGTCAGTAAATAAGTTAGTGGGAAACGAAATCTAGATCTCTGACGCATCAGTGCTGTATATTGGCAGAACTGAGTTGTTCTAATTCATCGTTTCCCAGCCTGTGGTTCGCGCCCCTTGGGCGTTCGCAAAATATTTCAAGGGGTTCGCCAAAACTTTTCCGTAATTGCGGGCTTCGAGGTTAGGTCAATTATTCTTTCCTTCATTTCTGCCGCATTATTGCTATTATTATTATTATTATTATTATTATTTTAATTTAATTTACCATATAGTGCCCCTCGTTACGTATGTGTAACATTGGGAATTTATCACATTATTTCCACAACAAATGAATATTTACAGCGAATGCCTGATTTACAGTTATGTAACAACGTTAGGAATGCATTTGATTTCGCTACAACTAGGTCTACACGTTGTTAAGCCGTAACTAGAGTAACTTTAGGTTTTAACTGTTAAGGGTTAAGTTAATTTAAGGTTATTAAACCTTTTGCTTGGAATTAAATGTTACGCATGTCTACTGTATGTATATTTAAAAGTCAGTGGTTCACCCAACTCAGATCGTTGTGGAAGGGGTTCGCGAGTCGAAAAGGTTGGGATCCGCTGTTCTAATTCATGGAAACAGCGGGACATTGCTGCACCCAAAAATGTTATAGGAAATAAAACAGCGGATGTTGCGTAAAAGAGAATGGATTATAAAAAAAAACATTTCTTTGATCACAAACTGGAAACATTTTTTGGCTCATTAACCCAGTGAATTTATTTCCTCAGTAAAGTGCAGTGTTGGAATTTGATTAGCAGCACGCATTTCATAAACACGCATTCTCTATTTGTGTGAGAGATGCAGCCATTAACAGTGTATTGCAACATCACATCGGGAAGATAAAATGAACGGTACCAATTCGCATAGTTAGGGGAAACCGCGAGAAAAACTTGCCAGGCTTCTCTTACCGGCACCATCAACCCACACGGAGACACCGCCATTAATAATAATAATAATAACACAAACAATAATAATAATAATTTTATTTATATAGGCCTACACATTTTTTATTTATTTTTCTTCTCCACTCGTCTCTGATATCCTCCAGTCATCTCATTCTCATTCCAGTTCTTATTTCTTGCATCCACGAATTTCGAGGTCTTCCTTTCCTTCTTCTTCCAGGTGCACACCATTCCAATGTTTTTCTGGGTAACCTTTCTCCTTGCGTTTATCGTACGTGTCCGCACCAATTTAATTGCTTGTATCTTATATAATCTACTGTTCAATATCTAATATTCATTTTTTTCTCGTATGACTTTCTTCTTTATTTTTTATACTTTTTAATATCTTGCTGCTCTCCTCAAGAAATCCGTTTACATAAGTTTTTGTTGAATTTCCAAACTTCAGCTCCATATGTGACAGTACTTCTCACTATTGAATTATATATTTGTAACTTATTTTTCCTGGTTATATGTCCGTTCCATAAGACTCCATTCATCATTGCTGTTATTGCTCTACCTTTATTTATTCTGTTCTTAATATCACTTTCTTGTTTATCCTCTTTATCTAATTTTACTCCCAGATACTCAAATTCTTCACATCCTCTAATATACCCCTTCTGATCTTCTAATATTGAATCTTCGGTTTCTGCTCCACAACGCATATAAAATAATAATAATAATAATAATAATAATAATAATAATAATAATAATATCATTATAAACAGAATCAGTCATGGAATATGTACAAAAATACAGAAACAACTGGAAATCTCACGTAAGAAGAATGAGCAGAACAAGAATACCACGTAAAATCTTAAATTACCAGCCACCAGGCAAGAGATCATTGGGCAGACCCTTCAAACGTTGGATTATAGACAGCTAGGTATTCACATGAAAGGAAGAAAAAGAAGAAGATAATAATGTCTCATTGACATTATCGAACCCGTAGATCCATGGCAGCGCAGATATAAGCTCTCCATACATCCGTATCCTCAGCTATTATCTTCCAATTCTGATAATAATAATCTTTATTGCTTATACTATTTATTTAAGATGTGGCCTCGGGGTAGCGGTGTTGTCTCGTACGCAGAAGACCCAAGTTCATCCCCCGGTGGGGGACAAGTTTCCTGGGTGATGTTTTTTTTCGGCATTTTCCCTCACGTATAAGACAAATGTCACGAAACATTAAGGCCCCAATGGTCGCCGAATATTATCTGACCATCATTATCATCACACTCGTCTTAATGTTGTGTTGTCTCGGAGGTGGCCCTGACATTAAGCTGATCACTCTTTCAGGAAGGTCCTCCATGTCCTTGTGCGGTCAAAAACAAAGTACGTGTGTGATGTAACCATTGGTTAGAGTCCCGATGTCGGAAAAGTCAGACGTAAAAACAGTATCTTGGACGAAAAAGAGTTGACGATATTTCGCCCCGTCGTACTAAATTACAACCGCCTAGATGACGCGCACAGGGGTCTATTAAACGGGGCCGCGTTCACATCTCCGGCGAGGGCTACTTTGAGTCATATGTTCCAACACAGCGAATGGAGAAAACTACATAACAGTGAACTACATGTTCTTTATAGGAAGCCAGATATAATAAGAACAGTTAAGTCTCGTAGACTGCGGTGGGCAGGACATGTGGAACAAATGGGAATGAAAGAGGAGCACGGAAAATCGTAGGGAAACCAGAGGGGCCGTAGTCATACCCATAATGAGGTGAGAGAATAACATTAAACATGATGTGAGGGAGGTAAATTATACAGGGGACAGGGATGACCGAGCACATATCAACCTCGATAATGGCAACGGGTTATTTAATTATATTCTCATTGTTATTATTTAAACCCGCGAAAGTGAGGTTAGAGAAGGGTGAGGGGGAGGAGTAACAACCAGGGTTCAGTTCGCCCGGCTGATAGCACCCTGTGAGGGCCCCTTATCTACTGCTGCCTTGCAGTTCGTCATTCGTTTGACAAAGGCTAGAGGAAGAAAACCTTGACCAAAAATCACCTGGTCCTCCAGGTTGGGGGTTGATGCATCAGACCAGCTCCCTGTTCCTCACAAAAATAACATAACAATGCTAAGAAGCCTAAATATTTAAAGCCGGACGGAAATAAACCAAGAATATTGGTTATTCAACAGTAGATTATATACGGCATAAGCAATTAAATCCACCTGGAAGAAGGAGGGAGGAAGACCTCGAAACTCGTGAATGCTGGAAATAAGAACTGGAATGAGAACAAGAGGACTGGAGGACATGGATTGGATGGAGAGAGACGAGTGGAGAAGAAAAATAAAACTTTAGGCACAGAAAGATGTGTAAACATTAAAATTCTGTATATAAATAAATAAAATTATTATTATTATTATTATTATTATTATTATTATTATTATTATTATTATTGTTATTATCGGTTGAAGTTGTCGGTTGGAAAGAGACAGGCCGTGACGTAGCTATTGGAAAAGTTAGTGAGAAACGCGACAGCAGTTCTGCGGGAGACTTTTTCACTTTATAATTTGAGTTGCAATAAATCACAGTTAATTTGTTTCACTTCACAGTTGTGTTGCATAACAGTAACACTAGCATTTTATTGTCTTACTTTCCACATTCCACACTTATTTATAGACGCTTTACTGTCTATCACTACACCTTCACTGCTAACTTTTGTGTCAAATGTATAAACATGGCTTGTGGAACCATAAGGTCTGTTTAACCAGCTGAAGACACTTCATATTTCTGATGCACACTTCCATCCATATAAATATTATCTACCCACTTCATTGTCTTGAGCTCATATTTGACCATCGTTGCTGAAAGTCAAGATTTATTTACATTTGACGGGCACACTGCACCCGAGACTGAAAATTGTGTGGCGCGTTAGGCCTAGAATGTGCTTGACCTAGCAGTCGTGTGCTGGCCTCACATCCGATCCGATTCCGATTGAGGGTCGTTTCACTTTTCAGCGGTTGCCCATTTACCAGCCGGCTGCTGGCCTCACATCCACATGTGTCAATCACAGAGGTAGATGATAATCAGCCAGTGTAGGGGTGACATGTGGTTAGCATGTCGAGTCCCCCAGCCGTTATAGCTGGTTCCTCAACCTGGAGCCGCTACTTATTGTAGCTACCCAATTGCCTCACGATGCTGGGTGTGCACCGGTCCCATACTGGCCGAAATACCATGAGAAAATTTCTTCCCCCATGGAGACTCGAACCAGCGCAAGTCCCGTAGCTCTGCGACAAGGCTTCCTACCTTAACCGCTCGGCTACGGCGCGGGACAGCCTCACATCCACATGTGTCAATCACAGAGGTATACGATCATCCAGCCAGTGTAGGGTGACATGTAGTCAGCATGTCGGATCCTCCAGCTGGTTTTGTCAGTCTGAAGCCGCTATTTATTGTAGCTGCACAAACTCCTCACGATGCTGGTTACAATTCCATAAGAAAATTTGTTCCGATACAAAACTCGATTCGTGGGTACAGGATGATTCAACATAATAATAATAATAATAATAATAATAATAATAATAATAATAATAATAATAATAATAATAATAATAATAATAACAATAATAATAAAATAATTATTATAAAACATTAAATTGAAGATACATAAAACTGTTATTCTACCAGTTATATTATATGGATGTGAAACATGGACTCTTACTTTAAGGGAGGAAAGAAAATTACGAATATTTTGATACAACAAAAACTAAACAAATAATAAGCACATGCGAAATGAAAATCCATAGAACTATTCAGGGGAAAACATTATTTGATAAAATACACAACGCAGAAATTAGGGACAAATGTCATATTCAAGTCATAACCGAATTATTATAGATAAACGAAAACATTGGTGGGGTCATATAGAAAGAATGGAAGAAAACCGACTTGCAAAAAGAGCTAAAGAAGATAGAACAATGGACGGGAGAAGAACAAGAGGAAGACCAGCCAAGAGATGGATAGATAGTGAATGCATATCCAATACGTCTTCCTCCGAGGAGTGATTTTGGAAATAAACAGGATGAAAATCCTACAAATTATGTTTAAGAAGAATAAGAAGAGAATAAAGTTCTTAGAAAATGTTTCGACCAAAGAAAGATGAACAGACAAGTGAATGAAGAAGACTATATAACGGTGTGCTACATGTTCTTTATAGGAAACCAGATGTAATCATAGACTGCGATGGGCAGGACATGTGGCACGATTGGGGAATTTGTGGAACATGCAAACGCCTTTAAGAAAAAGTAGAGAGAAAGCACCCAGCGGTTAGACCAATAATGAGGTGGGAGAATAGCATTAACCATGATTTTAGGGAAGTAGATTATACAGGGGATGATTGGAAAACATTAGCTCAGAATAAGGATGTCTGGAGAGCTTATGTACGAGCGGCCATGAACCTACAGGTTCGATAGTGCCAGTGAGTTAGTTAGTAACGTTAATAATAATTGTTAAAGCGACAGGGCTGTAGTATATTTGTTTGTTGACATGTATGGAGATGGGGGAAGGTGACACTTGCGGTGCCCTCCTGTTATTATGACAATTACATTGTAGAAAACAAAACAAAGGCAGGTTCGGAATCAATAAAATCAACTTAAGCAATTTGCAGTCCGGCTATTTGTAGAGTCCAGTGGCCTGCGCTAATTGGCTCTCGATTTAACCATAGAGGCGCTGTGGTCGACAAGCAAATTGCGGCTAAGAGAAGGTACATAAGCGATTGGGTTGCATTATCTAATTAAACGATAATCAATAGATTAATCATGTTATTACATTCAACTTAACTCGGTGCAATCACATGTTTTATTCCACACGCCATCTCTAATTGTATACGTTCCCGTAATTAAAATTAACTATTCTCTATCTACAACAATATATTGGATCTTAACATCTCCTTTGTTTGGTTTTATTGTTCGTGTGTGGACATGAGTTTCTTAACCCATTCGCTTCAATACATTTTCCCAGAAGTACCTGGAGAATAAGAACTAACCAGCAAATATATGACCTATATAATAATAATAATAATAATAATAATAATAATAATAATAATAATAATAATAATAATAATAATAATAATAATAATTATAGCAGGATTTTAATATCAAAATAATTATGAAAGTTTAAGTTAATAATTTTATATTTTAAAATTCTTTTAATATTTAAATATAACTTAAATACAGAAAAACATCTAAATAATTAATTGTTGTTCATTGTTGAATAAAAATGTCTCAGTAACAATTAAAGAAATTGTATTATATAACAGTCTTTCTAAATAATGCTTTTAAAATTGTGTCTTAAGTCATTGTTGTCTGAAATATAAAGCTTTCTGTTATAACTGTAATAAGAACACCTGCTTAACTTAATATTTTTAAATAAAAGTATACTAAATTCTGATTGGATGTTAAAACAATTAACTTTTTGATTTAACAAATCAAATTTAAACCTGGTATTTAATGGACCATTAACCAATAGAATTTAAATATAAAATCATGTGATGTAATAATGTTCTTTAAAATTATAACAGAATTACACTAGTCAGTCAGCATATAACTTTCATCAAGGATAGAAGCAATAACAGCTCTCCTGATAAAATGTGATATTTAATACAAGAAGAATAGTTGATTCAAGAAAAGAAAATAATTTAATTTTAATTGACTTGATCTGCTGGGAAATTAAATAGTAAATACATTTACAATTATTTCTACAAGAATCAGTTATTAGTGATTTTTAAAGTGTTTTCCTATCCTGTGTACCAACTTCGACCTTGAGAAGAGAATCCAGCTCTACCGAAAATTAAACCCAACCTGAACCAGTAATTCTTTTTGGAACACCAATCCTTCAAAATGTTACTACAACATCGGGCATGAAGAGAGTTAGCTGCTTCAAAACATCGTCACAATATGGGAAAAGAATTACTTCTTCAAAATTGTCACCACAACGAGGGGCATAATGAAGATCTGACTAATACTTCTTCATAATAATAATAATAATAATAATAATAATAATAATAATAATAATAATAATAATAATAATAATAATAATACTTTATTTATTCTGGCAGAGTTAAGACCATAAGGCCTTCTCTTCCACTCAACCAGCACAAATACAAATAAATATTTGACAAATATAGATATACACTATACTAATTATAAACAGTTAAAGGTACAATAAATGTAGCAATGTAAATGTCATGTACAAACAACATTTTATAGGGTAATAACAATAATAATAATAATAATAGTAATAAGAATAATATAATAATAATAATAATTTAAATATGATACATTATACGAGAAACACCAATTAATATATGTACCTTACACTGGGTAATGATGAAGTCGACGTTAGAGCAAATATAAATTTAGATTTGTTTTAAAAGATGCCAATGTCCGCCGTATCGAATGGTTGGACCATATTTGCAAAATGAACGAGACTCGTTTACCCAAAGCTGGATGGAAGGAGATGATGATTTTCCCAGAAACTGGATTTAAGGTACCGTAAATTATATTGTCTATTTTTAGACATTCAAAACAAACAAAATATAACGGTACTTCAGATCACAATAAGGGCGAAGGCAAGAAACGCATTCCTATATTATTCATAAATGTTAACAAAATATTATCCTGCCAAGGGATGTACAAAATACTGCAAAATATATAACAGTGGAATTAAACGAGGGTATCTCGTCTTTTGAGGCGAATGGGTTAACGAAACTAATTTAGTTACGCTTATTTACCTACAGATGTGAACGAGTGGCATGATACCAATGTCCGGCAGCGCGTTATTTCTTGTGGTAGGGAATTCCAGTTGCGAGAAGTGAAGATGGTATATGACATGGAGTGATGTGATGTCCTATGTTGCGGTATATTAAGCAAGAGACTATGTTGTGATCTTGTGTTTAAGTTATGGTTTGAGGAAACGGGATGATAAATAATTGGAAGTAGAGATATGTAGGATCTTAAATACGAGAAGTAGACAGTGTTACCTTGAAGAATGTAATGCATGTGAAGGTAATAAAGCGAGGCTACACGTTGTAAGACGAGCGAGAGAGGCTTATTTTAGCGGCAGCAGCAGACTGCCCTGGGCTGCTGATATCGATTACACGCTGTTCCCTCCCCGCGCTAAATTACAAACAATACCACATTGTTGCTCGTCTGCATTACCTGCTCTGTGAGTTGTGCTGTTTCATTCGGAGTCCACCTGATGCACTAGACACATACACACGCCCAAAACAAGGCTAGATTTTCAGCGAATTTGGAAAGAATTCAGCCATTGAGGTTGTTATTACGAAAATATTAAAACATTTATTTTTACATATTCATCCGCCCTAACTAACGAACTAACTCACTGGCACTATCCAACCCATGGGTTCATGGCCGCACGGACATAAGCTCTCCATACATCCTTATCCTGAGCTAATGTTTTCCAATCATTCCCTGTATAATCTACTTCCCTCAAATCACAGTTATTCTTATTCTCCCACCTCATTCTTGGTCTAACAACTGGGTGTTTTCCCTCTGGTTTTCCTACAAGAAACTTCCATGCACGTCTTTCATTCCCCATTCGTGCCACATGTCCTGCCCATCGAAGTCTACGAGACTTAACTCCTCTCATTATATCTGGCTTCCTATAAAGACCATGTAGTTCATTGTTATGCAGTCTTCTGCATTCACCTGTCTGTTCATCTCTCTTTGGTCTAAAAATTTTCCTAAGTACTTTATTCTCAAATACTTGTAATCTCCTTTCCTTCCTTAAAGTAAGAGTCCATGTTTCACATCCATATAATATAACTGGTAAAATAATAATTTTATATGTTTTCAGTTTAACGTTTTTTGAAAGGAGTTGGGACGACAAGAGTCTCTGTAATACATAACAGCACGCATTTCCAGAATTGAGCCTATGTTTAATTTCTTTGTGCGTCTCATTCCTATTTGTGATTATTGTTCCTAGGTATTTGAATTCAACCACTGCTACAAAATCCACCCTACTTAGGTTTAATACCCAGCGATAAAGAATTCGCTGAAAAGTAGCCTTGTTTTGGCTGTTAGTTGGACACTGGTCCTGTGTATATGTCTAGTGTATGGCTGTTAATAAGTAATTCTCCATATATCCCTATCCTGAGCTAATGTTTTCCAATCATCTCCTGTATAATATACTTCCCTCAAATCACCGTTAATGTTAGTTTCACATCTCATTCTTGGTCTACCAAACTGGCCGTTTTTTTGTCCTGTTTTCCTTTGAAGTCTCCATGCCTGCATTTCATTCCCCATTCGTGTCTAATATCCTGCCCATCGCTGCCTACAAATACATATGAAGGTTAATTAAACATAGGCTCAGCTCTGGAAACGCGTACTATTACGCATTACAGGGACTCTTCTCCTTCCAACTTCTCTCAAAAAACGTTAACCTCAAAATATATAAAACTGTTATTGTCCGAGTTATATTATATGGATGTGAAACATGGACTCTTACTTTAAGGGGACAGGGAGTATTTG
Organism: Diploptera punctata; assembly: GCA_030220185.1. Classification (NCBI taxonomy): domain Eukaryota; kingdom Metazoa; phylum Arthropoda; class Insecta; order Blattodea; family Blaberidae; genus Diploptera; species Diploptera punctata. The sequence continues at coordinate 43,861 of JASPKZ010008676.1, read as the reverse complement.
AGAATAAAATTCTTAGGAAAATTTCTGTAGCCTACCAAAGACAAAAAAAGATTATAAGTGTGGGTCACATGATCTTTATAGGAAGCCAGATATAATGAGAAAAGTTAAGTCTCGTAGACTGCGATGGGCAGGACATGTGACACGAATGGAGAATGAAAGAGCTCATGTAGGAAAACCAGAGGAAAAGTGTTTCATATGTAGGCCGAGAATGAGTTGGGAAAATTGAATTAACGATGATTTCATGAAAGTAGATTACTCAGAGGATTATTGGAAAACATTAGCTCCGAATAGGGATGTATGGAGAGCTTATGTCATTTACCTACGGGTTCAGTAGTGCCGGTGAGTTACTTAGTAAGTAATAATAATAATAATAATAATAATAATAATAATAATAATAATAATAATAATAATGAAGATAAAAGGAGATAATTAAATGAAAGAAAAGGGAGATAAAAGAAAGAAACGAAAAAGAACTGAAAGAAAAAATACACAAAAAGAAAGAAAGTTGAGAGAAAAATAATAAAGAATGAAAGATAAGGAAAGGAGGAAAGAAGAGGGAGAGAAGTGAGTAAAAAATAACGAGCCGTGAAGTGGAATGTAAATTTGAACAACAGGTGTCGGGGGCTGAAGGACTGCAGTGCACTTAGCACCACTTTTCTCCCATCAACCTGTTGCTCTCGTCGAACTTGAGTCCCTCAGGACGTCTCTGTTATATTCATGACCCTCAATATTCTAGTCCACTAAACAGTCTGTCTCTGGGGTCGTGTCAGCCTCCAACTGAAATGAATACCAGAGTATGTTGTGCTAGTTCCTGTTAACCCAAGGCCTGTAGTTGCACCACTTTACTCGTACTATTAACTTACTCACTGGCACTATCGAACCTGGAGGTTCATGGCCGCGCGGGTATTAGCTCTCCATTCATCTCTTTCTTCAGCTAATGATTTTCGGTCTTTTCCTGCACATTTTACCTCCTAAAATCATGGAAAATATAATTTTCGCTTTTCATTATTTGCCTACCTACTGGACGCTTTCACTCTGGTTTTACTACAAGAACATTTCTCTATTGAACTAAATTGTAAAAGTTCAAATGAATTCTTCTGTTGAACTATATTCTAAAAGTTTAAATGAATGCATGTATTGAACTAAATTGTAAAAAGTTCAAATGAATGTCTCTGTTGAACCAAACTGTGATAGTTCCAATGAATTCCTTTGTTGGACTAAATTGTAAAGGTTCAAATGGATGGCTCTGTTGAACTAAATAGTAAACGTTCTATTGAATTCCTCTGACGAACTAAATTGTAAAAGTTCAAATGAATGCCTGTGTTGAACTAAGTTATAAAAGTTCGAATAGGTGCCGCAGTTGAACTAAATTGTAAAAGATCAAATGAATGCCTCTGTTGAAGTCAATTGTAAACGTTCAAATGAATGCCTCTGTTGAATTCAATTATAAAAGTTCAAATGGATGCCTCTGTTGATCTAACTTGTAAAAGTTCGAATGGGTGCCACAGTTGAACTATATTGTGAAAGTACAAATAAATACTTCTGTTGAACTAAATTGTAAGAGATCAAATGGATGTCCCTGTTCAACTAAGTTATAAAAGTTCAAACAGATGCATCTGTTGATCTAAATTATAAAAGATCAAATGGATGCACATTGAACTAATTGTAGAAGTTCAAATGGATGTTCCTTTGAACTAATTGTGGAAGTTCAAATGGATGTTCCTTTGAACTAATTGTAGAAGTTCAAATGGATGTTCCTTTGAACTAATTGTAAAAGTTCAAATGGATGCCTCTGTTGAACTAAATTATAATATTTCATATAGAGACCTCAGTTAAACTATAATTTAAAAGTTCAAATGGATACCTCAGTTTAACTAATTATAAAAGTTCAAATAGATTCCACTGTTTAACTAAATTGTAAAAGTTCAAATGGATGCCTCTGTCGAACTAAATTATAAAAGTGCATATGTACTCCTCAGTTGAACTATACTATAAAAGTTCAAATGGATACCTCAATTGAACTAATTATAAAAGTTCAAATGGTTATCACTGTTTAACTAAATTGTAAAAGTTCAAGTATATGGCTCTGTTGAACTAAATTGTAAAAGTTCAAATGGATGCCTCTGTCGAACTAAATTATAAAAGTGCATATGTATTCCTCAGTTGAACTATACTATAAAAGTTCAAATGGATACCTCAATTGAACTAATTATAAAAGTTCAAATGGTTATCACTGTTTAACTAAATTGTAAAAGTTCAAGTATATGGCTCTGTTGAACTAAATTGTAAAAGTTCAAATGGATGCCATTGTTGAACTAAATTATAAAAGTTCAATTGGTAAGCCTTTGTTGAACTAAGTTTTAAACTTCAAATAGATGCCACTGTTGAGCTAAATTTTAATATTGAATTCAATAAATAAGTCTAGAAGAGAGACTAAGTAACTTGGTCGCGCTGTTACAGAATTGTTTTGAGTTCTTTTTGAAAACCTCAAAACCCTTAAAAAGAACCTCAAAACCATGCGGACACACAATCAAACAAAATTCGATTTGCCCCCCGGGAACAAAGTTTGGAAAGCAATCACTGTGAAACCGCATTGTTCTATTGAACTGTACAGTAACTACCAAAACACTGTGAGTCATTAAGTATCGAACACACTTTAACATCTAATTATTTTTCTCCTACCTCATTTCTACTTGTTTCGACCACAAAATTGCTTTGATCCACCCATTTTGTCATTGAACGACCTTGAATATTCCGTCACCTCAACAAGTAGATGTTATGGCCTGACTTAGGAAATATATTGCACATTTATTAATTAAAGAAATGTACACAGTGACATGGTGACCCCTTCTTTTCAATTCGTCTTGCAGGTAAGTCGCCACTTCCATCAGATTTTGCTGATTTTTGGCGAATGCCTTTCTAATATTATTACATGTCCGTCGGTAGGGTCCCTACCTACCACTCCGGCGACTCGGGTTCGATTCCCGGCGAGGTGGGGAATTTTAATTCTCACCTTGGGTCTGGGTGTATGTCCTGTCCCACCACTAATGCTCAACTGAGTGCACATTTCCTATAAAAAAATATTATTACAGTACAATATACTAGGTTTCGTTGTGGAAAAACGAAAATTTCGTCCGCTAGGGCAATTTTAAAATGTTTGTTTCGGCGTAATCACCATGGGTAATGGTCCGATTTTGATGGTTAATGAAGTTGACTTTACTTTTGTTAATCGATGGTTAATCCCGAGTTTGATTACAAAAAAATTAAATATCCACCTCTAGAAAGCGTTAACAAACACACGTGGTCACGATGTGTAGGATAAAATGTACGTCTCTGTAATTCATAACAACACGCATTTCCAGAATTGAGCCTATGTTTAATTTCTCTGTGCATCTCATTCCTATTTGTGATTATTGTTCATCTATCTATCTATAATGACGTAGCCCATTGTTGGGGCCATGGCCTCTCCTTTGTAAGGAGTTAGTAGACCAAGTTAATTTTTAGTTATCTTATTTGCTCATAGATGTCATGGTTGGCATGTGGTCAACACACCAACACAATGAGTCATCTAACAGGCAACTAAGGTATTACTGGGACGTTGATGTCAGTAAATTGTGCTTTGAGGCCTCTGTATTCAGGTTAAGGATCTTTTATGAGCCTGAAAATCTTCAGACTCGGAACCCACGGCTTAAAAGTCCCTCCCGGAGGATTTGGTCCTTCGATTTTTCCTCCCTAAAAAAAATCCATCAACTCCGGCCGGGTTTGAACCAGTTACCCTCGGAACCAGAGGCAAGGAGCATAACCACTCGTCCAACGTGTCACTGGCAGGTTCATGGCCGCGCGGACATACATCCCTATCCTGAGCTAATGTTTTCCAATCATCCCCTGTATAATCTACTTCCCTCATATCATGGTTAATGTTATTCTCCCACCCCATTCTTGGTCTATCAACTGGGCGTTTTCCCTCTGGCTGTCCTACAAGAAGCTTCCATGCACGTCTTTCATTACCCATTCCTGTCCATCGCAGTCTACGAGACTTAACTGTTCTTATTATATCTGCCTTCTTATAAAGGACATGTAGTTAATTGTTATATAGTCTTCTCCATTCACATGTCTGTTTATCTCCCTTTGATCCAAAAAAAAATCCTAAGAACTTTATTGTCAAATACTTGTAATTTCCTTAAAGTAAGAGTCCATGTTTCACACCCATATAATATAACTTAACTGGTGGAATAACAGTTATATATATATATATGTCCACCGCTGTGGTCTCGAGGTAGTTGTCACGCAGCGGGCCCGGGTTCGATCCCTGGTCGGGGTAGTTATTTTGGGTGAGGTTTTCATCGGGGTTTTTCCTCACCTGTAAGACAAATATCAGGAAAACTTTAAGACCCAAACGGTTCCCTAAATCATATGACCATCACCATCATTATCATCATCCTTCACCGGTGTGGAAAGCAACGGGAAGCTACCACACCTACAATTCCTTAGTAAAGCTGCAAAGCATAGCATGAAAATGTTATGATTGCAGTGAAGGACCTGCCTTCGGGCAGAATTACTATGGATGAATATATATATTTCTCAGTTTCAACCGCTGTGGTCTCGAGGTAGCGTGCTGCCTTGTCACGCAGCGGGCTTGAGTTCGATTCCCGGTCGGGACAGGCTCCTGGGTGAGGTTTTTTTCCTCACCTGTAAGACAAATGTGAGGAAGCTTAGGGTCCAACAGTCCCCGAAAATCATCCGGTCAGAATTACTATGGATGGATGGATATTTTCAGTTTAACTTTTTTTGAAAAGAGATGGGATGACAAGAGTCTCTGTAATGCATAATAACACGCATTTCCAGAGTTGAGCCTATATTTAATTTCTTTGTGCATCTCATTCCTATTTGTGATTATTGTTCCCAGGTATTTGAATTCAAAATTTCCGTGATTTGTCATCATCTGCGCTAGAATATTGGTTTTATATGGTGAAGTTGGTATAGTACAAGAGCTCCTATCCAGATATTGATTATATTTTTGTGAACAAGCTGTGACTGTGTGACCACAACAAGTGGGAGACAAAACCGCGCACAGAGATAAGAAGTGCGGAGTGTTTTACATGGGTATGAAGATTTCCTGCTCCCGGGGGATGTCACATGCTCTTTCCAATAAGTACACTCACGCCTAAAACAGACCACTCTGCTGCAAATTGAAACAATACAGAGCTTGTGATAGCCTAACTAATTGGCACTGTAGCTTCATGGCCCCCTGATGTAAATCTCTCCATACACCCCTATCCCGAGGTAATGTTTCCCAATCGTCCCCGTATAATCTACTTTCTTCAAATGATGATTGATGTTGGATTATTCTCTCACCTCATTCTGGGTCTACCAACTGCACGATTTCCTTCCCGTTTTCCTATAAGCAGTTTCCGTGTCCCTCTTTCATTCCCCATGTTTACCACATGTCCTGTCCATCGCAGTTCACGAGACTTAACTGTTCGTATTATAACTGGTTTCCTGTAAAATCATGTAGCTCACTCTTATGTAGTCTTCTCCATTCACCTGTCTATTCATATCTCTTTGATCCAAAAAATCTTAATCTGAAATACTATTCTACCTCCGGAAAATTTAATCCCAGTGGAACCCATGTCCGCGTTTAGCGGTTGAATTTTTATTGTCAAGATTGTCACTCTTTCAGCCAATGTACTTTTTTCGTCTGGCTTATCGTCTTCGAACTAGAAATTATTATTATTATTATTATTGTTATTATTATTTTTATTATTATTATTATTATTATTATTATTATTATTATTATTATTATTATTATTATTATTATTACTGCAGTTTGATTGGTTGAATTGATTTGATGAAGTGTCTGGGAAGTGGAGTATAATGGATTACATGTCCAATTTTGTTGGAGCTATTTTTCCCCCCGCCCGTAGCAGGTCCTTTCTCTGCTTCATCTTTTGAAAATGGCTGTTCATTAGATCGGTTGCCTCCGTGCTTCGTTCTTGGTAGACGTGCTTTTGTTTCCCTCACTAAGCCATTACCTTAATTACTTGTTTCTCGAGCAACAACACAGATGGCGCTGCCACATGAATACTTTGCTTCTTTATAATTGTTATTAATTACATTTATAAATATATTTGTATCACTTAGCGAGCCCAGATCACTGCCGCTATTCCTAAACCTGAGGAGAAAATGCCGAGCTATCTTTGGTGCGTACTTGTTTGACGTCAGTTCAACACATGTACAAACATAATAATAATGATGATAATAATAATAATAATAATAATAATAATAATAAAGACTTACAACTGAATGGTATTAATAAGCTGTTAGTTTATGCTGATGATGTAGTACTATTGGCCAACAGCGA
>JASPKZ010008676.1:0-32500 GCA_030220185.1 Diploptera punctata | reverse complement strand
GACCTCTCTTTCCTTTCCCAGGTGGAATCCATTCCATAGCTTGTCTGGGTAATCTTTTCTCTGGCATCCTACGTGTATAACCATCCCATTCTAGTTGTCTGTATCTCACAAAATCTAATATTGAATTTTGAACTTTCATTTGTTGTCCGATGATTGTATTTCTGATTTTTTTTTCCAATTTAGAATGTGTTGTTGAGCGTCTAAAAATAATAATAATAGTAATAATAATAATAATAATAATAATAATATAATAATCAACATCATCGTCATCCATCATGTGGCCAGCGATCTTTTGCCCTGAGGGCAGTAACGAAGTATGGCTTTTGGAATTCTGTGAGATGGTATTCATTGAAGATGGTTTTCCAGTTGTTCTGGTAGTTTTGTATATGCTGGAGAATGGGTTCTACATACAACTCTTCCATAATTTCCTCATTTCTTTTATGGTCCCACTTTGTGTAGCCTCCTGTACGGCGCATAAATCGCATCTCATTTCCTGTTTTTCGGCTTCCATCTCTTCTTCGTATTGTCCATGCTTCACTACCATATCTTAATACTGGTCTTGCGAGAACCTTATAAAGCCGTAATCTTGTGTTCTTCTGTACTAAAGATGGTTTCATTATACTGTTAATTATCCCCGTTTTTAATAATAATAATGTTTTATTTGTTCTTATAGTGTTAAGACCTTCTCTCGCACTCAACCAGCACAAATAACGTGTACAGTACAGTATACTGTTTGTAGACAATAAATTTATTAATATATTAGCTTCAAATTCTTCGAGAATATTTTAATCAAATATACATATATTGACGCTCTGCTCTCACCGCTTGGGTCTCGACATCGAGATGGTGGACGAAACGGAGCTTGAACACGTTTTTCTCGGGGTTTCTCCCGATTCCCCTGCCACCATTTCTCCACACTTATCTCATCCATTTCGTTTCATTTAGTTCATCTGCCCCCGTGATGGTGCATGAGGCGTGGTCGGCCGGCACCCTTGTCATTCACAGACCTTTATATATGAGGTTTCATCTCATCTCTCGACCCGACCCTGAGTTGGACACGAGTTGAGGATATATAAATTGAAATCCTATTTGTAAACAGTTAAAAATATAAAGAAATTGAATTGTAAATTTTTTGTACATTTATTATTTTATACGATAAAAATAAAAATAATCACCCTGTATAGACGGCATCACCACCTGTGCTATAAATACTTAAAAGAGAGCTGTATTTTCACACGTGGCTAAACAACCAACATCCTTCATCTAAAAGAGACATGCAGAAGATGAAACATTGCTTTTGGAATTAATAATTTAGTTGAGGACATCTGACTTACCAGGTACAAATTGTATATTTAACATCTTATTACATAACCTCAACTGTGCTTTGATATGAATTTTAAAAGTGAAGAGTTGATGTGATATATATAATTACGCTCGTATGATAGATGCCTCAGGGTGGTTCGTATGAAAGAGGCTGTATATATTAGGTGTAAGGCGAGAAGCTTTGAATTAACATAGAGCTGCCATTGTTAAGGCTGCGTTAATTAATACAGAGGAATGCGAGCTGGCTATTCCCTGCAGGAAGTCTTCGCTCCAACAACAAAAGGTTCCCATCAAAACAACAATACGTTTATAGCAGATGCTTTTAAATGTGTTTACTTTGAGAATTTAATTAAAGAATAGGTTATTGTATGTGTCATAACTAACTCTATCGAACCCGTAGGTTCATGGCCGCGCGGACATAAACTCTCCATACATCCCTATCCTGAGCTAATGTTTTCCAATCATCCCCTGTATAATCTACTTCTCTCAAATCATAGTTAATGTTATTCTCCCACCTCATTCTTGGTCTACCAACTGGGCGTTTTCCCTCTGGCTTTCCTACAAGAAGTTTCCATGCACGTCTTTCATCCCCCATACGTGTCAGATGTCCTGCCCATCGCAGTCTATGAGACTTACTTACTTACTTACTTACTCACTGGCACTATCGAACCCGTAGGTTCATAGCCGCGCGGACATACGCTCTCCATACATCCCTATCCTGAGCTAATGTTTTCCAATCACCCACTGTATAATCTACTTCTCTCAAATCATGGATAATGTTATTCTCCCACCTCATTCATGATCTACCAACTGCGTGTTTTCCTCTGGCTTTCCTACAAGAAGCTTCGATGCACGTCTTTCATCCCCCATACTTGTCACATGTCCTGTCCATCGCAGTCTACGAGACTTAACTGTTCTTATTATATCTGGCTTGCCATACATATGTAGGTCACTATTATGCAGTTTTCTCCATTCACCTGTCTGTTCATGTCTGTTTGGTCCAAAATTTTTCTAAATCTAAAACTTTATTCTCAAATACTTGTAATCTCGTCTCCTCCCTTAAGATAACAGTCCATGTTTCACATCCATATAATATAACTGGTAGAATCACAGTTTTATATATTTTCACTTTAACGTTTTTTGATAGAAGTTGGGACATCAAGAGTCTCTGTAATGCATAATAGCACGCATTTCCAGAATTGAGCCTATGTTTAATTTCTTTGTGCATCTCATTCCTGTTTGTGATTATTGTTCCTAGGTATTTGAATTCAGCCACTTCTTCAAAATGTTGTTCACCTGTAATTAGCTGTCCATTTCCATTATATAACGCATTTCTATGTGTGACCATATATTTAGTTTTCTTGATGTTTACGTCCAGTCCCAATTTCTTACTGTTACTTAATAGTGTGTGTGTGTGTGTTGGCCCTTAGTATCTCCTCGCTATCACCTAATAATACCACACAACCAGCATCAGTTTTTCTATTATATCCCGCAAGCAGTATATGTTTACATTCGTGCACTATATATATAATCTGGTAGCCGTATTTCTTAGAGAGTCAGTCGCAGCAAAATAATACTATCACCTATTCAGAATGTTAAAAAGGAGGAGCTTGATTTTAATATGATAAAATTAAACTGATAAAATCGAGGTGAAAAATGACTGTGATTGGTTGTAAAACAAAATTCATTGAAATGTGGTTGGTCATTGACTGCCATTTAGGGCACGACTTAAATAGTCTTCTTATATATGTGTGTGTATGTAAGTCTCTCTATTACGGACTTGACCAATTTGAAGGGGGTTTTCACCAACATTTAGACATTTTGTTCTGGGACAATTACCTTATATAACATACATATAACTTCAGTACACTAAAAAAATAGCTTTTTGGACTCTTAAATGGCTTACGCTGCCTAAACCATAATATATACACGAAATTAATGTACACAGAATTCAATATCTTTAAAAAATCTGCAAAAAAGTTCGCAAAATAACCAATTTTGTATTTCAGCTCATTGATGCCAAGAAGATTGGGATAAGTAGATTCCCGGGCAACACCGGGTAATCAGCACGGTGTATCTAAAAATAATTACTATATAAATGTATAATTATTTTTCTTTTTACTTCATCATCATCTTTTTTCATCAAGGTATGGGCCTGTTGAACCGTTCCGCTCCCCGGTGCACTACATGCTGCAGGCGCAGGTCGTCCTTCCAACGACGTTTTGGTCTTCCTACATTTCTTCGGCCTAGAGACCTGTAATGAATCAGCTGTTTTGATAAACGATTATTTGGCATTCTTTGTATATGTTCAAATTCTTTTCATTTATTCAACTAAATACCTTGGTACACATACAGCTATGATTGGGATATACACAATAAATTAAACCGATATCAAATGATGGGTGGCACAATAAGAAGAACCCTGCGTAAGACTCGAACAGAAACTCAGCTCAGGTTTTATAAAATCATCGCTGTTCATGTTCTTTTTATATGGATCTGAACCTTGGGTACTTTACTTACAAAAAAAAAAAGTATCTCACACATTCAAACCGCTGAAATGAATTTTTTTTAAGATCCGTAAAAGTATGTACACGCATGGATAGATTACACAATGAATTAATAAGAAATGAACTGGAGACATTTTCAAAACTCGATAAAATAGAAGAGCACAAATACCAATGGAAAGAACATTTAGACACAGTGGACAAGACAAGATTACCCAAAAAGATCAACATCTGCAAATCACATGGGAAAAAATCTTTGGGACGACCAAGGAAACGATGGACTTGAGACCGGAACAGGTCGCATTGACCTAATCCTGAAAAGGAAGAAGAAGAACTAAACATAAAAACACATTTCATTTATTTATAGAAAATACTAGAACTTTAAGGACAAATATATGCACTAATCCAAAAACTTTGAGAAACATGACTTTGAAGGACAATAAAAATCACTATGTTTTCATCAGAAGACCTGTTACTACTGTAAACTCTAAATAAAGGTTCAAAAAAGACACGTTACGTCTCCTGTACAGTAGTTGTTTGAGGTCACAAGTTTTTGATTAACTGAAGGAGGAAGATGAGAGAGAAGTTTTCGATACAGATTTCAGGTCGATAATGAAGTTGATCGGTGAATGGAGCTGATATTTGAAAGCTCAGAGAACTTAATTAATTAGTTTAAACTTATTTTGTAGCAAACTTAGTGACGGACTTAAATTAACATAAGATGCAAACTCTACTCTGGTTTCAAGTTACACGTCCAGTATACAGTTCCCGCCCGCCCTTACAACAACACATATTCACACGTTAATATAATGAGATGCACAAAGAAATTAAACATAGGCTCAATTCTGGAAATGCGTGCTATTATGCATTACAGAGACTTTTGATGTCCCAACCAACACCTTTCAAAAAACGTTAAACTGAAAATATATAAAACTATTATTCTACCAGTTATATTATATGGGTGTGAAACATGGACTCTTACTTTAAGGGAGGAAAGGAGATTACAAGTATTTGAGAATAAAGTACTTAGGAAAAAATGTTGTGCCAAAGAGAGACAGACAGGCGAATGGAGAACACTACATAACAGTCAGCTTAAAGTAAAACTATATTTAATAATATCTATGGCTCGTACTACAATGAGGAATGAAAGAAGGGCATAGAAACGGCTTGTTGGAAATTCAGTAGCATGAGGTGGGAGAGCGACATTAACCATGATTTGAAGAATATGGATGTATGGAGAGGTTATTTCTATGCTTTCCGTACATCCTTATCCTGAACTTTCTTGTTTTTGTCCTACATAATTAATTTATTTCAAATCCTACTTAATATTATTCTCCCACCTCAACCTTCTGTGTTCTTTCCTCTGGTTTTGCTGCAAGGATTGTCGAAACCACTCTTTCATTCTCCATTCGTGCCACATGTCCTGCCAATCGCTATCTACGATACTTAACTATTCTTATAACATCTGGTTTGTCATAAAGATCATGTAGATTTCTCCATTCACCTGTCTGTTCATCTCTCTTTGGTACAAAAATGTTCCTAAGAACTTTGTTCTCAAATACTTGTAATCTCCTTTCCTCCCTTAAAGTAAGAGTCCATGTTTCACATCCATATAATATAACTGGTAGAATAATAGTTTTATATATTTTCAGATTAACGTTTTTTGAAAGGAGTTGGGACATCAAGAGTCTCTGTAATGCATAATAGCACACATTTCCAGAATTGAGCCTATGTTTAATTTCTTTGTGCATCTCATTCCTATTTGTGATTATTGTTCCTAGGTATTTGAATTCAGCCACTTCCTCAAAATTTGCCTCATTTGTCACTAGCTGTCCAGTTCCATTATTATATAATGTTATTTATATTTTTCGATGGGCAGGACATGCTGCACGTATGGGGAATGAAAGATGTGCATGGAAGCTTCTTGTAGGAAAGCCAGAAAGAAAACGCCCAGTTGGTAGACCAAGAATGAGGTGGGAGAACAACATTAACTATGATTTGAGGGAAGTAGATTATACAGGGAATGATTGGAAAGCATTAGCTCAGGATAGGGATGTATGGAGAGCTTATGTCAGCGCGGCCATGAACCTACGGGTTCGATAGTGCCAGTGAGTAAGTAAGTATATTTTAGGGACCGAAGAAGACCAAAACATGGGTGGAAAGTTCAATACCACCTTCGTTAGATTTACCGTCAAAGATCACGTGGTCTAAAACGGATTTTTTTCACTATATTATTATTATTATTATTATTATTATTATTATTATTATTATTATTATTATTATTATTGTTGTTGTTGTTTTGATGATGAACATTACTGTTGTACGGCAGAAGAAGGTATGCATTTCATTAAATGCAGAACTGGTGTAAAGAGCAATTAACTCGGTAAAAATCCACTTCATTAATGAGACAGTCATTTTGTCTCGCTTCTGCTGGTGACACTTCTTTTGTTTTATTCTCGTCTGAGGTGAGAACTCTCGAGACACAATGAGACGCTGTCAACATTCAAATCCAGATGACAGTGTTGATGTCGCAGAGACTCCTATAACTTACTGGCACTATCGAACCCATAGGTTCATGTGTCACACGTCCTTATCTCGAGATAATGTTTTCCAATCATACCCTGTATATTCTACATCCCTTAAATCATCGCTAATATTATTCTCTCAACTCATTCTTGCTCTACCTACTGGGCGTTTTCCCTCTGGTTTTCTTACATTCCCTTCTTTCAATCTCCATTCGTGCCACATGTCCTGTCTTTGGTATGGATTCCGTGATCCGATTTGGGCAAAATTTTGCTAGGGTTTCCTCACTTGTGGGCAAATATAGCTTATCACAGATTACACTGAGCAACAAAGAAGAAACTTTTTTTTTGTCTCAGAAAGAAAAATATGTGATTCAGATAGTATTCAAATTGAAATATGGTATCGGCTTTTCTCCATCACGCAATGTTTCCGAGAGACAGGAATTTATAATTTAAAACACTTTAAAATGTTTTACATTCGTAACTACACAATATTCGAACATTCGGACTCACCTAGAAATAAGAGATGACGATTTTCTGCTGTATTTCGCCTGTGGAGCATCCCTCTTGATGGTCCAACAATAATCGGCCAGCATATTAGGATTCCATTTGCCTTGATATCTCTTTTCCATAGCTAAAATCTCCTGAGTAAGCTCATTTGGTTTAATTTTAGAATAGACAAATGGACGAAAAAACGTTAATTAAAAAAATTGTATAAATCCATTAATTGAAATTGAAATAAAAAACTGTGGGTGATAGAGAAATTCCGAATACATATTTGAAAACACGATAAAAAACTGTATTAAGTACAACTTAGGGAGGTAAAAGATAACTTAAGAGAAGAACAATGTGGATTCCGGAGTGGAAGATAGTGTACTGATAATATTTTCTGTATTAGGCAATTACAAGAGAAAATCCTAGCAAAAAATAAAGAACTACATATGACCTTTATTGATTTAGAGATGGCATATGATAGTGTACCTCGACAATTGTTATGGATGGCAATCAGAAATATGAATATCTGTGATAAATGGATTAATATTGTTAGGAGGATCTACAGTAATGCAAAAGCTAAAGTAAAAATACAGAATAATTTAACAGAGGAATTCACAGTGAATAAAGGCCTTAAGCAGGGATGCAGTTTGTCACCAATTCTTTTTAACATTTATTTAGACCAGGCTCTTAACTTGTGGTATAAAATATGTTCTGAAATGGGTATTTCCTATAGGAGGAAAAGGAAAGAGACTGCATTCATTGTTGTGTGCAGGATATTCAAAAGTATTTTTGCAGGGGATGACAGATGATATGAAATATATTGATAAAAAAAAACTAATGGAAGAATATAAAAAATGGGGGGAGACTGGATTAGAAATTTACAGAAAAAACAGAATAATATATGTGGGTGGGAAAAGGGATGTGGATGACCTCATACTTGAAACAGGGGAACATAAAAAAATTGTGAATGTTTCTAAAATAGCTTGGGTCAATAATTACAAGTTTATCCCGGGTCAGGTACAGTGAGAGAGATGTACCAGACTAAAACTGCAATGGCAAACAAATGCAACTAAGACATTACATGGAATAATTTGAAATAAAAATATTACAAAGGAAATTAAAATGAAAAATGTTATAATAGCCTAATACAGCATATTTTGTAATATGAAGTTGTGGAAACTGTTGGGTCCCTTTTGACGGAGTACCAAAAAAGAATACAAATTAGAACAGTTTTGATTTGATTCTATTAGAAAGAAGCCTCCAAAAAACAAGGCAGGATAAAATAAGAAATGAGTTCCTTTGGAGAGAAATGATTGTCACCACATCTGTTGTTAAGAGGATTGAAAATCAAACGCTTAAATGGTATGGCCATGTACAAAGGATGGAAAATGAAAGATGGCCAAAAAAATATATACCAATGGTCATCCCCTGGAAGAAATAAACGTGGCAGACCAAGATGGAAATGGAAAACCTACGTCAGAACTATAATGGATGATAGGAATTTGGTAGAGGGAGATTGGAATGATAGAGGTAAATGGAAACTGAAGACGGCAAACCTATAAATGGGGGAAAGCCGAAGTAGAAGCGAAGAAGTACAACTATTGGTACTCATGAGACAAAAATCATGTTGACTCGTGTTGTCTGGCTCTTTTTGTTTTCACTCTCTCGCTCCTCCGTTTTTAAAATGCAGTACCACCTGCTGGTCAATAGACTCTTTGAAGCAACAATTAACATTTCTCAAAAATATGTATCAGGAGTGTCTATTGACGTTGTTCTCATATGATTTTTTAAATATGTCCGGGTTCAAATCCAGCCGGAGACGAGGTACAAGACCTGCGTGAGGGACTTTAAGCCCATGGGTTGAAGAAGTAACTTTAGTCAGCCACAAAGTTGGGCGACAAATGAAGCGGTGTTTGGGCGCCAGGAGTATCACAGGAATTCTCCACGTGTGAGACCTTGGTTGCTCAGGTTGGAAATAGGTAGAGCTGAGGTTCTTTCTACAGGGTAAGCAAATGATCTGGCCCACACAAGACTGTGGGCGTCTTAATAATCGTGACGTAGATATAACCCTTTGCTATACTGGCTGACAACGATTCCCTCTTCATAGCACTTCCTCTTATTCTTCTTCCTTCACAGTAGCCTCTGCCCGCTCCTGGAATTTCCTTCCTCAAGATATCAGGGGTTGCTGCACACTTGGCACTTTTAAGTCACGCTTATACAGTTACCTGTTGTCTAATAATTACCTTTTCTCTATTTATTTAAATTTATACCATGTCATTCATCATTTTTTCTCGTTTTTTTATATATCTTGTACGTATTATACATTATATTTGTTAGATCTAGAGTAAATCAAAATACGTTATAAATATTAATTGTATTGTATTTATAACATGTACTCGTTTTATGTTTATTATAATTTAGATATAAGACTTTTTTTTTTGTATTTTTCAAAACCTGGTTGAGTGGCGGCCTTGACTCTGCTATTATTATGTCTCCATCGTTCTCTGTCCTCTGTGTCTTCATCCGTTACACCAAATTGAATGTTATTCTTCCAGGTTGTCCTTGGTCTTCTTTTTCTACTCCTTTCAAATTTTCAAGACGGCCTTTGGTAGTATTCCATTCTGCATTCTTCTTACGTGTTCATATCATATTAGTCCTGTATTCAATCTCATCCATTATATTTCTTTCTTAATTCAAACATTTACTACTTTCTATATTTCTAATTCTTTCCAGTCGAGATTTTCTGGCAGCTCTTCACCAAAAATCCATAATACAGTTTCATAAAATAATTACTTACTTACTTACTTACTCACTGGCACTATCGAACCCGTAGGTTCATGGCCGCGCGGACATAAGCTCTCCATACATCCCTATCCTGAGCTAATGCTTTCCAATCATTCCCTGTATAATCTACTTCCCTCAAATCATAGTTAATGTTGTTCTCCCACCTCATTCTTGGTCTACCAACTGGGCGTTTTCCTTCTGGCTTTCCTACAAGAAGCTTTCATGCACGTCTTTCATTCCCCATACGCGCAACATGTCCTGCCCATCGCAGTCTACGAGACTTAACTGTTCTTATTATATCTGGCTTCCTATAAAGACCATGTAGTTCATTGTTATGTAGTCTTCTCCATTCACCTGTCTGTTCATCTCTCTTTGGTCCAAAAATTTTCCTAAGAACTTTATTCTCAAATGCTCGTAATCTCCTTTCCTCTCTTAAAGTAAGAGTCCATGTTTCGCACCCATATAATATAACTGGTAGAATAATAGTTTTATATATTTTCAGTTTAACGTTTTTTGAAAGGAGTTGGGACATCAAGAGTCTCTGTAATACATAATAGCACGCATTTCCAGAATCGAGCCTATGTTTAATTTCTTTGTGCATCTCATTCCTATTTGTGATTATTGTTCCTAGGTATTTGAATTCAGCCACTTCCTCAAAATTTCCCCCTCATTTGTCATTAGCTGTCCATTTCCATTATATACTGAATTTCTACGTGTGATCATATATTTAGTTTTACTAAATTTAATGTATTAATTGTTAAAAGAATACTATCAGTGAGTTGTATAAGTTAGTTTATTAAGTAATTCTTTAGTTTGTTTTTGTAAGATGTTACAGTTTGACACCTCTGACATAGGACGTACCAAGTGAAACTGTGAAAGATGCACAGTGCGCAAATATAAAGGAGAATGGAGTCTAACGAGGCGCCGCGTGAAATTTAAAAGAAAATAAATCAACCTCCATACTTTCACATCTTCGGATTCCACTAAAACGAAAATTTTTAAATCGGCTATTAATAATTAAGGGTTTATAAAAAACAAACGAGGTAATAATGTAAAAATGTTGCAAGAGACAAAAGTAGATTTAATTAGAGCGAGCATTTGTAACAAGTTGTAATATCGATGTAAATTACAGCTACAATGTAACTCAATTAACGTTAACTCGGTTATCAGGCTCCAGTCTTCTTCTTCTTCTTCTTCTTCTTCTTCTTCAAGACACGCACTTCTTTAAAAGTTAACCAACCCCTTCTCTTCTCTGACCTCTAACGTGCACATAAAAACCTACGTTCCTTTTTTTTTCTTCTTTCTTTTTTGTACGGTCATGTCTGTATTTACCTCAGACTTTAGGGCAGAATAGAGCCAAAGGGTGGCTGTAGCCCGTCCTTGAGGCTTACACACATCATCAGCTTTTTATTTGTCGCACCACTTGGTTAGACTCTCTGATACACACTCGATCCCATCAGCACTTTGTACCTTAGCCTGTCCCCCTCCTCTTCACACAACCTGTTACAATATTTTGTCGCGCGATAGTGCGTTTTGTCGTACTTACAGCAATGGCGACCATCATTCAAAGTTCAACTTCCTAAAATTCCGGGTTGCCAACTTAAATAACTATACTGTAATATTATATATTACAAACCACGTGTGGGAAGTAAAACCACTGCCCTCTATGCATACTACGTACAATGTATATACAAAAAATATCCAAAAGGTAGTGTTAATATACATTATACGAAACAAATCACTGCATTTCAAATGAACTGAACTTCATTTGAAACAATATAAAACAATAAATACGTACCTAACGCCATTTTTTGACTGATTGGTGTCACCGCCTGCTGTAGTCTCAACTAATAAACATTGCCAACACAATTAATGTTAGTCAGTTGTTTATAATGAACGCGAATATTTCCAACAAATATGTTATTGTTTATTATTTTGAAAACACCATCGTGCAAATAAATGTACAACGCACGTTTGTGAAGTGTTTTACAGAATCTCGGAAATTAAAAACCTCGCTCTCGGTCGATTTTTAAACATTTTCCTCGCTTCTGTAAATACTACTTCCCAATGTTGTACACAATATTGTACAGTTTGAACATGGAATTCCCTTCCACCCTGTATCAGAGACTGACGAACTGTAACATCTTTTGAAGTTTGTTTTAACCAACAGAAACACATCACTTTTAACAATTAATAATTTATTTCCTTTAATTTAATGAAAATTTTTATAATATTTATCAATAATTCAACTTAATGTTATGTGTGTGTGTGTGTGTGTGTGTGTGTGTGTGTGTGTGTGTGTGTGTGTGTGTGTGTGTGTGTGTGTGTGTGAAGAATTTAAGTATTTTGGGATAAAATTAGATAAAGAGGATAAACAAGAAAGTGATATTAAGAACAGAATAAATAAAGGTAGAGCAATAACAGCAATGATAAATGGAGTCTTATGGAACAGACATATAACCAGGAAAAATAAGTTACAAATATATAATTCAATAGTGAGAAGTACTGTCACATATGGAGCTGAAGTTTGGAAATTCAACAAAAACTTACGTCGATGGCAATGGATTTCTTGAGGAGAGCAGCAAGATGTTCAAAATTCGACGAAATAAGAAATACTCTCATACGAGAAAAAATGAATATTGGTTATTCAACAGTAGATTATATAAGATACAAGCAATTAAATCGGTATGGACACGTACGAGGAATGCAAGAAGAGTGGTTACCGAGAAAAACATTGGAATGGTGTCCACCTGGAAGAAGAAAGAAAGGAAGACTTCCAAAGTCATGGATGCAAGAAATAGGAACTGGAATGAGAACAAGAGGACTGGAGGACATGGAGTGGATGGAGAGAGGCGAGTGAAGAAGGAAAATAAAACTATAAACACAGAAAGATGTGTAAACGTTGAAAATATGCATATAAATAAATTATACAGGGTTTTTCAGAGCTAAAGAGCTAAAGTAGATAGACCAATGGACGGGAGAAGAACAAGAGGAAGACCAGCCAAGAGATGGATAGACAGTGAATGCACATCCAGTGCGTCTTCCTCCGAGGAGTGATTTTGGAAATAAACAGGATGAAAATCCTACAAATTAAGTTTAAGAAGAAGAAGGTGTTTCAGAATAAATATTACAGGCTTCTAGTTGTTGTAGAGGGGACTTAGTAGATAAAGTTTTGATAAGGAACCTATGTCCAGAAACGTACCATTTTGATGTAAAATAAGTTTGAAGATCGGAACACAATGGTCTGATATATTGTGTCTTGTGTTTCAGAACAAGTATTACACACTTCTAGGGGTTGTACTACATCTGTCGAGTCGCAGGAAGACCTTCTTGCGCGAATTCTGGCGGCAGCAGAAATTATTGAGCACACACCAGGTCGTGTGTATGAAAACATGCGTCGCAGGTACACTTTGTGCAACGAACAACACGTGGAACCACACTTGTAGTACAACCCCTAGAAGTGTGTAATACTTGTTCTGAAACACAAGAACACACGATATCAGGACATTGTGTTTCCATCTTCAACTATTTTACATCGAAATGGTTCGTTTCCGGACATGGGTTCCTCATCAAAACTTTATCTACTAAGTCTCCTCTACAACCCCTAGAGGTCTGTAATACTTATTCTGATATATAATGTAGGTCTGCACCTGTTTTATGTCCAGCAAAGTTGTGTCAGCTTCCCTGAAACACTTTGGCGTCTCCCCAGGCGGTCGTGTCTCTGGTTGATTTTGTTATAAAAAGCTGGAGAACTGTAACGTTCCGGCACACCCTGTAACGTTCCGGCACACCCTGTAACGTTCCGGCACACCCTGTAACGTTCCGGCACACCCTGTAACGTTCCGGCACACCCTGTAACGTTCCGGCACACCCTGTAACGTTCCGGCACACCCTGTAACGTTCCGGCACACCCTGTGAAGTAGAAACCAAATCAATAACAGTTTGTGATGGATTGTATTTACCCGGGAACATTCTTACCAGCTGTTGGCTGAATTTATGTTCCCATTCTGATAAAACTACTTCCAGCCCAAGATGAATGTAATCCGCAACGAATGTGTTTTTACATTCCACACGTTCACAGCTAAGCCGACTTAATTCACAGGGTGTTCCTCATTTCAATACTCTGCTCTAGGTAAAGCGGTCTCGTTCATGCCATAAGCAGTAGTAGCGGTTTGGGACTTCCACCTTCCTAGACAATTGGCACCAGATAATAATAATAATAATAATAATAATAATAATAATAATAATAATAATAATATATTTATTTTAACTGGCAGAGTTAAGGTCTTAAGGCCTTGTCTGCCACTCAACCAGGTATTAAAAAATACAAAAAATGTCTTACATCTAAATTACAATAAGCATAAACGATTACATGTTATAAATACAATACAATTAATATTTATAACGTATTTTGATTTACTCTAGATTTAACGAATTTAATGTAAAATACATACAAGATATATAAAAGAACGAGAAAAAATTATGAATGACGTAGTATACATTTAAATAAATAGAAAAAAATAATTATTAGACAACAGGTAACTGCATAAGCGTGACTTAAAAGTGCAAAGTGTGCAGCAACCCCTGATATCTCGAGGAAGGAAATTCCAGGAGCGGGCAGAGCTACTGTGAAGGAAGTAGAATAAGAGGAAGTGCTATGAAGAGGGATTGTTAGCAGACTGTTATCTTGTGACCTGGTGCCAATACTGTGATAAGAAGATAACTTCTCAAATCTGAACGCCAGGTAAGTAGGAATGTAGGAATTCAGAAGCTTGAAAAGAAGTGAAAGAGAGTGCAATTTACGTCTGTCAGTAAGACGGAGCCAAGAGAGGTTATTAAAGTGTTCGGAAATATGGTCATAACGACAGATATTGAAAATGAACCGAACGCAAGCATTATGAACACGCTGCAGTCTCTACGAGAAGTCATGGTTTAGTTCATTATATATAATGTCACAATAATCGAAGTGTGGTAACACAAGATTCTGCACAAGGATTTGTTTTAACGAAACTGGGAGAAGATTCTTTAAACGTCTATGTTAATGTAAGATGGAGAATGTCGTTTTACATATGTGTTTCACTTGTGTTTGCCAGGTTAAATTTGCGTCTAGATGTAGTCCAAGATCTATTACTGAAGAAGAATAAGGGATAATTATATTATTTATAGTAATGTTTGGAAGTGTAGATATGTCAAAGGTTGTAAGCAGTCTTTGTTGTCCCATTAGAATTACTTGTGACTTGTTAGGGTTTAGATTTAGACCGATACTTGAAGATCAGTTAAAGATGGATATGAGATCGTCATTCATTTTCATCAAGCTGTTATAGAGAGAATGAGGAGGTGAATGTAGGTAAATTTGGAGATCATCAGCATAGAGGTGATAACGGCAGTGCTTTAGTACAGTTGGTAAGTCATTTATGTAGATTGAGAAAGAAGAGGTCCGAGAACACTGCCCTGGGGGACTCCCGCCTGCACGTTGTGCCAAGACGAAGATCTAGAGTTTAATGAAACGTATTGTTGACGCCCGCGCAGGTATGAGTCGAACCAGGATACAGCGCTGTAAGATAAGTGTAGGTGCTTGAGCTTTATCATAAGTAAATCGTGGTCTAATAATAGATAGATAGATAGATAGATAGATAGATAGATAGATAGATAGATAGATAGATAGATAGATAGATAGATAGATAGATAGATAGATAGATAGATAGATCATCGGTTGATTAATGCCTTTCACATCGTCCGATTCCTAATAGCCAATTTTGTCGGCCCATCCAATCTCCTGGTTGTAGATGTTTCTCCTTCATGTATAAACATATTCACTGACTCCAGGAGGTTTTAGGTCTTCCTCTGCTTCGTCTTCCCTCAGGTTTCCATTCCAAAACAGATTTTGGTAGTCGATCCTCTTCCATTCGCTGGACATGTCCGTACCATCTTAATTGCTGAGTTTTAATATAATCTAAAATAGTGTCTTCAATTTTCATTTTCTCCCTTATAACTGAGTTCCTAATTTTTTCTCTCCTTGAAATTCTTGCGACCCTTCGTATAAAATCCATTTGCGTTGCCAAAAGGTACTTATTTGTTTATGTTGTTAATGGCCAAAGTTCTGCTCCATAAGTAAATAATAATAATAATAATAATAATAATAACAGTAACAATAACAATAATAATAATGATAATGATGATGATAATGATAATAATGATACTTACTTACTTACTTACTCACTGGCACTATCGAACCCGTTGGTTCATGACCGCGCGGACATAAGCTCTCCATACATCCCTATCCTGAGCCAATGCTTTCCAATCATTCCCTGTATAATCTACTTCCAGCAAATCATAGTTAATGTTGTTCTCACACCTCATTCTTGGTCTACCAACTGGGCGTTTTCCTTCTGGCTTTGCTACAAGAAGTTTCCATGCACGTCTTTCATTCCCCATACGCGCAACATGTCCTGCCCATCTCAGTCTATGAGACTTAACTGTTCTTATTATATCTGGCTTCCTATAAATACCATGTAGTTCATTGTTATGTAGTCTTCTCCATTCACCTGTCTGTTCATGTATTTTTGGCCCAAAAATGTTCCTACGAACTTTATTCTCAAATACTCGTAATCTCATTTCCTCCCTTAAAGTAAGAGATCATGTTTCGCATCCATATAATATAACTGGTAGAATAATAGTTTTATATATTTTAAGCTTAACGTTTTTTGAAAGGAGTTGGGACATCAAGAGTCTCTGCAATGCATAATAGCAGGCATTTCCAGAATTGAGCCTATGTTTAATTTCTTTGTGCATCTCATTCCTATTTGTGATTATTGTTCCTAGGTATTTGAATTCAGCCACTTCTTCAAAATTTCCCTCATTTGTCATTAGCTGTCCATTTCCATTGAGCCTTTGGCATGGGTTCCCTGAAGTAGTCCCCGCCCGGAGAACCGAATGGGGGACTATTTGACCTCCGGAAAATTTTACCCCAGATGAACCCATGTCCGCATTTCTTGACGGTTGTATTTTTACGGTGAAAGATCGTCACTCTCTCGCCCAAGGTACTTTTTTCGTCTGGCTTATCACCTTCGACCAGTCCGGCATGGGTAACCCTATCGGCAGCAATGCTACCGCCGGCATAGCTCTCATGATAATGATAATAATGATAAAAATGATAATAGTGATAATAATAATTCAAATTTAGGAAATTTGGTGTAACGGATCAAGACAGAGAACGACGGAGAACTTTAATTAAGGGAAATTAGTGAATGTTTGTTACAAACTGATAGTCTATAATTCGGTAGCCATTTATGTATTTTTTAAAACTCATAAGCAATGTGCTCTATCAGTTAACTGAGACCCATAAACTGTAGATAATCAACTAATTACTAGATTGGTTGGAGAACACTCTCAATGATGAGGAAAATTCTCAAAATGAGTGTAATGAAATTATTATCATCATTATTATGACAATTCCGTAGAAATGAAGGGAACAATCATATACCTATCCTGGAAATACGCCATCACGCAAGAGTTTTGTAGAACCCCCTTGAAATATTGTATTCACGTAGACTTTCACGGCCGGAGTTCCTATGATGATCTTGATGAGGATTTTCGGGCTGTTGGCCGTGGTCGTGAGGCTTGTAGTTCCCCGACGTTTCGCCAGAGACTGCGTCTGGCATCCTCAAGGGTTGTCTTGAGACTGACAATTTTGTCCGCTGTCTGTCCGCGATGTGTTCGTAAGTTGTATCTCCCTTCTGATTGGTCAGCGTTAGTATAACTTACGAACACATCGCGCTGAACGTATAAATAGGACAGACAGCGGACAGAATTGCCAGTAAGATGGATTCAATGGGCTTTTCGGATGGGATGGTGGGAATCATCTCGTCCTTTTTAACGGATAGGAGTTTCGTTGTCAGCGAGGGGGGTGCCACTTCTGATAGACGAACTATTCTGGCTGGAGTGCCTCAGGGATCCGTACTTTCACCATTGTTATATAATATTTATACCGCCGACGTTCCTGGGAGGACACATACGCAACTAGCCCTGTATGCCGATGATATTGCGATATATAGTAAAGACAGATCCTTAATTAGGTGTAGTAGAAAAGTTCAGAGAGGCCTACGAGATATTGAGCGGTGGGCTGATAAATGGAGGATTAAAATTGGTAAAGAGAAGAACCAAGGAATAATTTTTACGCAACGACCTAATATTAATGGTGCAGAAACACTAGAATATGACGGAACTGTAATCAGATATCAGCTCACTGTTCAGTATCTCGGGGTTATACTAGATCGTCGTCTCACTTGGGCTAAACATGTCGAGAAGATTCGAAATAACTTTTATAAACGTTTTTCACAACTCAAGCCCATGTTGAGAGCCCACTCTCTGACACCTCAATCACGTATGTTGGTATACAGGGCTTGTATACGCAGCCAAATGATATATGCATGTCCCGCATGGCTGACCTTATCAAAGGATAAGATAAACTTGCTTCAGGTTCTTCAGAACAAGTGTTTTACGAAGTGCAGGAGAATATCCAATTAGGACGAGAATCACCAAAATTCATGAAGATTTAAACATTGACTTTCTTCAGGAAGTGATGACTAAATTGGCAAGAAACTTATATCAAAAAGCGACTCTGAGCGAAAATGCTCTTATTAATAGCCTAGGGGCATACAACGAAAAGGAACGGACGAAATATAAAATGCCAAAGTTCTATCTGGCCTAGAAAGTTAGATGCTCCTAGGCCTACCACAAAAGTATAAATAACTGATTGAACTTAACACTTCCTAAAGAAGAGATCAAGGTGATTACACCGGTATCCTGGAGAACCTGAAGCGAGCATACCTCAAGAATTGCCAGTCTCAAGACAACCCTTGAGGATGCCAGACGCAGTCTCTGGCGAAACTACAAGCCTCACGACCACGGCCTACAGCCCGAAAATCTTCATCATGATCATCATACCCCTTGAAATATTTTGCGAACCCCCAGGGTGGTTCGCGAATCACAGGTTGGGAAACGATGCTGTAAGCAGAAGAGCATGGAGCTGGTTTGTCCACCATCTTTAAGAAGCGGTTGTTATTGATGTGACGTGGGTGTAAAGTAGAATGTATTGCATTAGGTTGCGCACATTATCATCTCGGTTACTAATTACACACGTGATTATTTTCTGATTAGTCCAGAACAATTGTTTCCCGATCATAAATATGTTGTTCCTGGAATCGGTCACTCGAGACTCGTGTAATTACCCGGATTATCAATACACGCTCATCTTACCAACAACAACACTACCTGAGAACACTCATGACGTATCAAATACCTTCTGCTTTCATTCACTTCGTCTGTGGACAATACTAATTATAATAATTGTCACAAAAGGACTTAACCTAATGAGACGTTATAAAATGGGCCTACATCGATACTGAAATAAATATAAAATAAATACATTAAATTCAATCAGGACATATATTTATCTACATTGGAATGTTAGTGACACATGTAGGTAGAAAAGTGAAAGGGAATTTCTTTCCAAATAATAGGAAATATTATTGCAGTGAGGGAGTGAAGTTGTAAAACACATAGACAGTGGCATCATGTATCCTGGCTGGCTTCGAACCCAGAGTGAGTAAAGGTATATAAAATATGCATAAGTAATGCCACGAGTAATATCCAAATTTATGTAGAGAATTTGGAAATCAAGAGTGGCATTTGTTAGGACTATTTAACACATAAAACTATATATTAATTCATTTCTGATGCCCTATATATACAATCTGGTATCCGTATTTCTTAGAGAGTCAGTCACTGCAAAATAATGCTATGACCTATTCAGAATGTTAAAAAGGGGGAGCTTTCTTTATTATGATAAACTTTAGTTGGTAAATTCTAGGTGAAACACGACTGTGATTGGTTGTAAATAAAAAATCATTGAAATGTGATTGGTCATTGACTGCCATTTGGGGCATGAGTTAAATAGTCATACTAATACATTTCTGTTAAACCTCTCGCCTTACAGGCACTTTTACGTGCCACACGTCATCCGGACCTTACAGCGACACGTCCTGTCGGGAGAGGGATTTTAAACTATGTATCACACACATACTTTCTTGACCTCACAGCAGGGGTCACCAATTGGTGGTCCGGTTCCGGACCCTGGGGTTTTGGTTTCCAGACCGGTTAAATATCGAATTAATACAAATTTTAAAACCGGTTAAACATCAAATACAAGCAGTTTGAACTAAATTTCATGTCATGATAGTATTATTGGCTCGGTTGGCAGTACTGCTTATGGTCGGAGATTTGACTGAAGATGAACGGGATTCCGTTTGAAACCTGGTCTCGTGAAAAACACGACATTTATGAATGAGATATTTAAATATTAGCCTGACCACATGTTAAGTTTATCATAAACTTATTAGAACTAATAACTGTGCTATATTTACTACGTGTTTTGTACAATGCATACCCATGACATAAGTTGAATCATTTCCTTATAATAAAAAACTCCTGGCGCGACAGGCCTACAAGGCCCTTAGCCTACCAGCCGGCTGCTAGCCTCACATCCACATGTGTCAATCACAGAGGTAGATGATAATCAGCCAGTGTAGGGGGTGACATGTGGTCAGCATGTCGAGTCCCCCAGCCGTTATAGCTGGTTTTCTCAACCTGGAGCCACTACTTATTGTAGCTACCCAAATGCATCACGAAGCTGGGTGGGCACCGGTCCCATACTGGCCGAAATACCATGAGACAATTTCTTCCCCCGTGGAGACTCGAACCAGCGCAAGTCCCGTAGCTCTGCGCCAAGGCTTCCTGCCTTAACCACTCGGCTACGGCGCGGGACAATTCCTTATAATATTACGTACTTAATAAGAGCTAATTTTGTTAAGGATTTTAGGGTAATAAATTCTATCTTGAAGCCACAGAAATTAATTTGTTTAAGAAAGTGCAAACGGTGGTTTCTTTTCTTTTTGTGGTATAATCAATTGCTACAAATGTTTTTATATTAACTCGCGCATGCGCTACGTGTTGACATTCATGCACTATATATACAATCTGGTAGCCGTATTTCTTAGAGAGTCAGTCACTGCAAAATAATGCTATGACCTATTCAGAATGTTAAAAAGAAGGTCCTTTCTTTATTATGATAAACTTTAGTTGGTAAATTCTAGGCGAAACACGACTGTGATTGGTTGTAAATAAAAAATCATTGAAATGTGATTGGTCATTGACTCCCATTTGGGGCGTGAGTTAAATAGTCAGATTAAATAGATGAACTTAGAAAGAAGGTTTCATAGAGTCAGAAATAATGTTGCTGTAAGTCCAAATCATGTCTAAAGTAATTGCTGCAACCTTCAGTAATCTATCAACAATCAACATTAGAGTATAAATTAACCGCTCTCTCTCCGTACATTGGTTGATTAGCTGGCACTTTTAACATTGTTTTAACTTAAATCCAATAGAATAAAAGGGTTATATCACCTCATGTGTTGAGCTGTTTTAAAGCTTGTTGCAGAAATATTGAATTTCCGTTTGATAGAAAGTTAATGTTTTGCTTAATATATGTCATCCCATTTAACTCAGGAAGTTATCCATTTTCTAGATAAACCAGTCAACCTTAGCCGCTCTTAGGATATCCTACCTTACATCCTAATCCTATCTTTAAACCCAGAAGAAACCCACAAGACCACGCTACCTAGGTAAATCCTCCCATTTCCTTCCAAGCACGTTTATGGCACGCTTAGCTAAGTTGCAATAATAATAATAATAATAATAATAATAATAATAATAATAATAATAATAATAATAATAATAATAATAATAATAATAATAATAATAATAATAAATAATAATAATAATAATAATAATAATATTGTTATTTAGCAGATTTCACAATTTTTCACATCTTCCTGCACCCAAATAATAATTTGTCTTTTTCCTCCACATCTCTCTGTCATTCCAATCTCCATCGTTCAACCCTTTTTCCCTCACGCTGCTCAAAACATCAGCAATGCACGTCATTTTTGAGCGTCCTTTTATTCTTCTACCAGTTGGCACCCATATTAGTCCTATTATTGTTATTATTATTATTGTTATTATTATTATTATTATTATTATTTTCTGTTCACCTCTCAGGTCTCGGGGTAAAATTGTTGACAAAGTAAGCAGTGGGCCCAGGTTCGATCTTCGGCCGGTACAAGTTTCTTGGGTGAGGTTTTCTCGGGGTTTTCACCCTCTGTGAGACAAAAGTCTGAAAACTTAAGGCCCAAATTATGACCGAATATCATCTGGCCATCGCAATCACCTACGTCATAATCACCTAATTTAGTTAAGTAGGATAACATCTAGTAGCCACAACTTAAGTGGCACGTTAAAGAACCTCGAGAATAATATTTGCGGCTGTTTGTCTCGCAGATTTGAAGTGGGACGTGAATTGACAATAAGAGTTAATGAAGGTAGGGTTTAAGGGCCGTGAAGCCCTTTCATTAAATAAAACACCTGGGAGAGCTCCGACTTAAGACGATGTTCATTTGTCTATAAAGTAAGAAAGAAGGAGAAACAAATGAGCGCTCGCTTGTGTATGTACGATGCTCAGTTGTTTCTGCTAAATATAAAATATAGCGCAGTTTCTTTCTAACTTGAGCTGACAAATGACGGTGCAGTTGCGGTACTTATGGAAATAAGAACACAGCCGCCATCTTGAATTAGCGGATTCTTGAAACTCGGTAAATCATCGCAACTCGTTTCGCACAAAGTGGCGGCTCCTCACCGTCAGGTTTTACATTTTACTAACAGGGGGTCTCAACCATTGCATGCTGAAGCCAACCTTCAAACTTCTCTCTGGGATGTACCAAGGCCGTGTTAAAAAAAATCCGATTTTAACTGCAAAGTACAGAAATCGCAGCCAGAATCCAACAACAGCAACCCTCTGTGCGAAGCAGATGGACTTTCTGCTTGAGTAGAGCGGAGTGGAGTGAGGCGGGCGGGCGCGAACGGAAGTTTGTGAGGATTTTCCAATTCACCAATTCAGGAGTTGTATTACTTCCCTGTAGGCTAAATGAGAGGCTTAACGCTGGATTTTAAATCCTTGCAATTAAAACGACGTATATATATATATATATATATATATATATATATACATATTGAGTAATGCAAGCTTAATATGACATGATAAGAAAAAATAAATGCTCGGACGGGACTTGAACCCGGACCTCTGGATTTATATCCCAGTGCGCTACCGATTACGTTACCGATCAGGTCTAGTACAAACATTCATTTTTCTTCATTGTTACTAGATATAGTGGAGACCGAGTTCCCACTACATGTAGTAACAATGAGAATATATATAAGAAAAATTAATGTTTGTACTAGACCTGCTCGGTGGCGTAATCGGTAGCGCACTGGGATATAAATCCAGATGTCTGGGTTCAAGTCCCGTCCGAGCATTTATTTTTCTTGTCATGTCATATATATATATATATATATATATATAAAATATATATATATATATATATATATATATATATATATATATATAAAGTCATACAATTAAATACGTACTAATAATAAATATATTTACTATAATCACATAAATAAGTGAATATATTTTTCGTGTCACGTTGTTTGTCCGCGATGGAATCCTAAACTTCTGAACCGATTTTAATAAAATTTTGCACACTGTGTGAAGTTTGATCCAACTTGAGACATAGGGTAGTTTATAACTAAATTTATTGCCGCATTATTTTTATTGCAAATTATTTGTTTATTATTTAACAAAGAGTTATAATTATCTGTGAGTTCCATACGATTCTAACAGATGGCGGTGTAAGGTAATTTGGTAAGGTAATTGGTTTATTATTTAACCAGGTGGCTGTGCTTTTTGTTGCAATCGCGAATTTCAATTGAATTACAAATATTGATTATTTCATAATTTAAGTGTGTTCAGTGTTTATTTTATTTTCAATATATTGATAATAATATTAATTTCGTGTGTAAGTATTAGTTTTAAGTAATCTGGCTGAAAGACAGCAACTTAATTTAAATTTAATTGAACCGAGAAGGGACATTAAACGATATGGCGAATCAGTTCTATAGATAATGAATGATAAGATATCAAGTGAATTTCCGCGAATTGGTATAGGCCTATGTGACATAAATCTTACAATTAAGAAGAATGTGAATTTAAAAACATATGAAGGTGCTAAGGAACGGAATAACAGAACTGTAAGTAAGTCTGTTAGTTATAACAATATGCCTAATATTACAGAAACAATCTCCATGCATCAATTAAATGAAAAACAAGATGGCTATAATATATCACAAGATGATATTACTATACAGAGACTTCTTGATGATGATGATGAGAATCCAATCTGCCAACAAGTTCGTAGAAAAAGAAAACGAAAGTATAATGAAATCAGCAGCTTCCTCAAAATAGTCCATCAATAAATGTATATAATCCTTATGATACACTTATGGATGATACTGAGAATGCAGACAACATAAATTCATCTCAATCAACAAAACCACTTCCACATAAACCACCACCCATATTTATACCGGGTGTAGTTAACGTACCAGAACTAAAAAATTGTGTAAAACGAAAACTTTCTGATTCAGATTTCTCATATAAAATGTATAAAGAAGAGGTTAAAATCCTGCCAACCTCTACTGAAGCTTACAGATTGCTAAATGAGAATAATGCAAAATATCACACGTGTCAGATAAAACAGGAAAGGACTTTCCGAGTACTTCTTCGTAATATGCATTACTCTATAAATACAGAAAGTATTTTCTAGCAATTCCTCAACAAAGCGATACGAAGTTCTCCGGGCCAGCTAGTATATATATTTGGGCACGGTCTTGGAACATCACAATGCTTATCATAAGTAATGCCACGAGTGATTTCCAAATTATCGATAAATTCACGACTCACGAGGTGAGGAGTGAATTTATCTACAGAATTTGGAAATCAAGAGTGGCATTTCTTAGGACTATTTAAAGAATACATTTAAGCTGTTTACTCACAAATCATTATTTAACTATAGTTATTTTAAAATATGTATATATTTAATATAAACGGCGATGTTTGAAAACAAATGAGAAGTGATAGGTACGCTTCATCTGCTTCTTTTGTTTATCACTGCAACCAGATCATACTATTTATTGCCAAAGGAACGCAATATTGTAAGAATGCTCTCTAGTGGAGAAAAAATGAAACACATCAAACTGTATATTAATTCATTTCTGATGTCGTATGATGTAAATATGACAATTATATTTTTCTGGATTGTTACCTGGGAAAAAATACATTTAAGAAAGTGCAAACAGTGGTTTCTTTTTTTGGTGGTATAATCAATTGCTACAAATGTTTTTATATTAACTCCCGCATGCGGCATGTGTTGACACTATATATACAATGTGGTAGCCGTATTTCTCACAGGCTCAGTCACTGTAAAATAATGGTCAGACCTGTTCAGAATATTAAAAAGGAGGAGCCTTCTTTAACATGGTAATTATAACACTGATAAATATTTCGTGAAACACGACTCTGATTGGTTGTAAAACAGAAATAATTGAAACGTGATTGGCCATTGAGTCCCATTTGAGGCATGAGTTAAATAGTCTGAAAAAAAATAAAGGTAGGTTTTGACACGTCATAAAGCGTCTAATGTGAGGCTTGGATTTTCTCAGCTGCTGTTAACAAGTGTACAGTCATCTCATCTTTGGTCTAAGTCTTGGTCTCCTCAATTAACACGAGCTACTACTTGTGCCCACTTGTTTCTAAACCCAAATTATTATTATTATTAACACGAGCTACTACTTGTGCCCACTTGTTTCTAAACCCAAATTATTATTATTATTAACACGAGCTACTACTTGTGCCCACTTGTTTCTAAACCCAATTATTATTATTATTAACACGAGCTACTACTTGTGCCCACTTGTTTCTAAACCCAAATTATTATTATTATTAACACGAGCTACTACTTGTGCCCACTTGTTTCTAAACCCAAATTATTATTATTATTAACACGAGCTACTACTTGTGCCCACTTGTTTCTAAACCCAAATTATTATTATTATTAACACGAGCTACTACTTGTGCCCACTTGTTTCTAAACCCAAATTATTATTATTATTAACACGAGCTACTACTTGTGCCCACTTGTTTTCTAAACCCAAATTATTATTATTATTAACACGAGCTACTACTACTTGTGCCCACTTGTTTCTAAACCCAATTATTATTATTATTAACACGAGCTACTACTTGTGCCCACTTGTTTCTAAACCCAAATTATTATTATTATTAACACGAGCTACTACTTGTGCCCACTTGTTTCTAAACCCAAATTATTATTATATTAACACGAGCTACTACTTGTGCCCACTTGTTTCTAAACCCAAATTTATTATTATTAACACGAGCTACTACTTGTGCCCACTTGTTTCTAAACCCAAATTATTATTATTATTAACACGAGCTACTACTTGTGCCCACTTGTTTCTAAACCCAAATTATTATTATTATTAACACGAGCTACTACTTGTGCCCACTTGTTTCTAAACCCAAATTATTATTATTATTAACACGAGCTACTACTTGTGCCCACTTGTTTCTAAACCCAAATTATTATTATTATTAACACGAGCTACTACTTGTGCCCACTTGTTTCTAAACCCAAATTATTATTATTATTAACACGAGCTACTACTTGTGCCCACTTGTTTCTAAACCAAATTATTATTATTATTAACACGAGCTACTACTTGTGCCCACTTGTTTCTAAACCCAAATTATTATTATTATTAACACGAGCTACTACTTGTGCCCACTTGTTTTTCTAAACCCAAATTATTATTATTATTAACACGAGCTACTACTTGTGCCCACTTGTTTCTAAACCCAAATTATTATTATTATTAACACGAGCTACTACTTGTGCCCACTTGTTTCTAAACCCAAATTATTATTATTATTAACACGAGCTACTACTTGTGCCCACTTGTTCTAAACCCAAATTATTATTATTATTAACACGAGCTACTACTTGTGCCCACTTGTTTCTAAACCCAAATTATTATTATTATTAACACGAGCTACTACTTGTGCCCACTTGTTTCTAACCCAAATTATTATTATTATTAACACGAGCTACTACTTGTGCCCACTTGTTTCTAAACCCAAATTATTATTATTATTAACACGAGCTACTACTTGTGCCCACTTGTTTCTAAACCCAAATTATTATTATTATTAACACGAGCTACTACTTGTGCCCACTTGTTTCTAACCCAATTATTATTATTATTAACACGAGCTACTACTTGTGCCCACTTGTTTCTAAACCCAAATTATTATTATTATTAACACGAGCTACTACTTGTGCCCACTTGTTTCTAAACCCAAATTATTATTATTATTAACACGAGCTACTACTTGTGCCCACTTGTTTCTAAACCCAAATTATTATTATTATTAACACGAGCTACTACTTGTGCCCACTTGTTTCTAAACCCAAATTATTATTATTATTAACACGAGCTACTACTTGTGCCCACTTGTTTCTAAACCCAAATTATTATTATTATTAACACGAGCTACTACTTGTGCCCACTTGTTTCTAAACCCAAATTATTATTATTATTAACACGAGCTACTACTTGTGCCCACTTGTTTCTAAACCCAAATTATTATTATTATTAACACGAGCTACTACTTGTGCCCACTTGTTTCTAAACCCAAATTATTATTATTATTAACACGAGCTACTACTTGTGCCCACTTGTTTCTAAACCCAAATTATTATTATTATTAACACGAGCTACTACTTGTGCCCACTTGTTTCTAAACCCAAATTATTATTATTATTAACACGAGCTACTACTTGTGCCCACTTGTTTCTAAACCCAAATTATTATTATTATTAACACGAGCTACTACTTGTGCCCACTTGTTTCTAACCCAAATTATTATTATTATTAACACGAGCTACTACTTGTGCCCACTTGTTTCTAAACCCAAATTATTATTATTATTAACACGAGCTACTACTTGTGCCCACTTGTTTCTAAACCCAAATTATTATTATTATTAACACGAGCTACTACTTGTGCCCACTTGTTTCTAAAAACCCAAATTATTATTATTATTAACACGAGCTACTACTTGTGCCCACTTGTTTCTAAACCCAAATTATTATTATTATTAACACGAGCTACTACTTGTGCCCACTTGTTTCTAAACCCAAATTATTATTATTATTAACACGAGCTACTACTTGTGCCCACTTGTTTCTAAACCCAAATTATTATTATTATTAACACGAGCTACTACTTGTGCCCACTTGTTTCTAAACCCAAATTATTATTATTATTAACACGAGCTACTACTTGTGCCCACTTGTTTCTAAAACCCAAATATTATTATTATTAACACGAGCTACTACTTGTGCCCACTTGTTTCTAAACCCAAATTATTATTATTATTAACACGAGCTACTACTTGTGCCCACTTGTTTCTAAACCCAAATTATTATTATTATTAACACGAGCTACTACTTGTGCCCACTTGTTTCTAAACCCAAATTATTATTATTATTAACACGAGCTACTACTTGTGCCCACTTGTTTCTAAACCCAAATTATTATTATTATTAACACGAGCTACTACTTGTGCCCACTTGTTTCTAACCAAATTATATTATTATTAACACGAGCTACTACTTGTGCCCACTTGTTTCTAAACCCAAAAATTATTATTATTATTACACGAGCTACTACTTGTGCCCACTTGTTTCTAAACCCAAATTATTATTATTATTAACACGAGCTACTACTTGTGCCCACTTGTTTCTAAACCCAAATTATTATTATTATTAAACACGAGCTACTACTTGTGCCCACTTGTTTTCTAAACCCAAATTATTATTATTATTAACACGAGCTACTACTTGTGCCCACTTGTTTCTAAACCCAAATTATTATTATTATTAACACGAGCTACTACTTGTGCCCACTTGTTTCTAAACCAAATTATTATTATTATTAACACGAGCTACTACTTGTGCCCACTTGTTTCTAAACCCAATTATTATTATTATTAACACGAGCTACTACTTGTGCCACTTGTTTCTAAACCCAAATTATTATATTATTAACACGAGCTACTACTTGTGCCCACTTGTTTCTAAACCCAAATTATTATTATTATTAACACGAGCTACTACTTGTGCCCACTTGTTTCTAAACCCAAATTATTATTATTATTAACACGAGCTACTACTTGTTGCCCACTTGTTCTTAAACCCAAATTAATTATTATTATTAACACGAGCTACTACTTGTGCCCACTTGTTTCTAAACCCAAATTATTATTATTATTAACACGAGCTACTACTTGTGCCCACTTGTTTCTAAACCCAAATTATTATTATTATTAACACGAGCTACTACTTGTGCCCCTTGTTTCTAAACCCAAATTATTATTATTATTAACACGAGCTACTACTTGTGCCCACTTGTTTCTAAACCCAAATTATTATTATTATTAACACGAGCTACTACTTGTGCCCACTTGTTTCTAAACCCAAATTATTATTATTATTAACACGAGCTACTACTTGTGCCCACTTGTTTCTAAACCCAATTATTATTATTATTAACACGAGCTACTACTTGTGCCCACTTGTTTCTAAACCCAATTATTATTATTATTAACACGAGCTACTACTGTGCCCACTTGTTTCTAAACCCAAATTATTATTATTATTAACACGAGCTACTACTCTTGTGCCCACTTGTTTCTAAACCCAAATTATTATTATTATTAACACGAGCTACTACTTGTGCCCACTTGTTTCTAAACCCAAATTATTATTATTATTATTATTAACACGAGCTACTACTTGTGCCCACTTGTTTCTAAACCCAAATTATTATTATTATTAACACGAGCTACTACTTGTGCCCACTTGTTTCTAAACCCAAATTATTATTATTATTAACACGAGCTACTACTTGTGCCCACTTGTTTCTAAACCCAAATTATTATTATTATTAACACGAGCTACTACTTGTGCCCACTTGTTTCTAACCCAAATTATTATTATTATTAACACGAGCTACTACTTGTGCCCACTTGTTTTCTAAACCCAAATTATTATTATTATTAACACGAGCTACTACTTGTGCCCACTTGTTTCTAAACCCAAATTATTATTATTATTAACACGAGCTACTACTTGTGCCCACTTGTTTCTAAACCCAAATTATTATTATTATTAACACGAGCTACTACTTGTGCCCACTTGTTTCTAACCCAAATTATTATTATTATTAACACGAGCTACTACTTGTGCCCACTTGTTTCTAAACCCAAATTATTATTATTATTAACACGAGCTACTACTTGTGCCCACTTGTTTCTAAACCCAAATTATTATTATTATTATTAACACGAGCTACTACTTGTGCCCACTTGTTTCTAAACCCAAATTATTATTATTATTATTAACACGAGCTACTACTTGTGCCCACTTGTTTCTAACCCAAATTTATTATTATTATTAACACGAGCTACTACTTGTGCCCACTTGTTTCTAAACCCAAATTATTATTATTATTAACACGAGCTACTACTTGTTGCCCACTTGTTTTCTAAACCCAAATTATTATTATTATTAACACGAGCTACTACTTGTGCCCACTTGTTTCTAAACCCAAATTATTATTATTATTAACAACGAGCTACTACTTGTGCCCACTTGTTTCTAAACCCAAATTATTATTATTATTAACACGAGCTACTACTTGTGCCCACTTGTTTCTAAACCCAAATTATTATTATTATTAACACGAGCTACTACTTGTGCCACTTGTTTCTAAACCCAAATTATTATTATTTATTAACACGAGCTACTACTTGTGCCCACTTGTTTCTAAACCCAAATTATTATTATTATTAACACGAGCTACTACTTGTGCCCACTTGTTTCTAAACCAATTATTATTATTATTAACACGAGCTACTACTTGTGCCCACTTGTTTCTAAACCCAAATTATTATTATTATTAACACGAGCTACTACTTGTGCCCACTTGTTTCTAAAACCCAAATATTATATATTATTAACACGAGCTACTACTTGTGCCCACTTGTTTCTAAACCCAAATTATTATTATTATTAACAACGAGCTACTACTTGTGCCCACTTGTTTCTAAACCCAAATTATTATTATTATTATTAACACGAGCTACTACTTGTGCCCACTTGTTTCTAAACCCAAATTATTATTATTATTAACACGAGCTACTACTTGTGCCCCACTTGTTTCTAAACCCAAATTATTATTATTATTAAACGGCAGCTACTACTTGTGCCCACTTGTTTCCTAAACCAAATTAATATATTATTTATTATTAATACACGAGCTACCTACTTGTGCCCAACTTGTTTCTAAACCCAAAATATTATTATTATTATTAACACGAGCTACTACTTGTGCCCACTTGTTTCTAAACCCAAATTATTATTATTATTAACACGAGCTACTACTTGTGCCCACTTGTTTCTAAACCCAATTATTATTATTATTAACACGAGCTACTACTTGTGCCACTTGTTTCTAAACCCAAATTATTATTATTATTAACACGAGCTACTACTTGGTGGCCCACTTGTTTTCTAAACCCAAATTATTAATTATTATTAACACGAGCTACTACTATGTGCCCCCCTTGTTTCTAAACCCAACTTATTATATATTATAACAGAGCTACGACTTGTGCCCACTTGTTTTTCTAAAACCCAAATTATTATTTATTATTAACACGAGCTACTACTTGTGCCCCACTTGTTTCTAAACCAAATTATTATTATTATTAACACGAGCTTACTACTTGTGCCCACCTTGTTTCTAAACCCAAATTTATTATATTATTAACACGAGCTACACTTGTGCCCACTTGTTTCTAAACCACCAACTTATTATTATTATTAAACGAGCTACTACTTGTGCCCAACTTGTTTCTAAAAAACCCAAATTTTATTATTATTAACACTAGCTACTACTTGTGCCCACTTGTTTCTAAACCCAAATTATTATTATTATTAACCGAGCTACTACTTGTGCCCACTTGTTTCTAAACCCAAATTATTATTATATTAACACGAGCTACTACTTGTGCCCCACTTGTTTCTAAACCCAAATTATTATTATTATTAAACGAGCACTACTTGTGCCCACTTTTTCTAACCCAAATTATTAGATTTTAACACGAGCTACTACTTGTGCCCAATGTTTCTAAACCCAAA
Organism: Diploptera punctata; assembly: GCA_030220185.1. Taxonomy (NCBI): domain Eukaryota; kingdom Metazoa; phylum Arthropoda; class Insecta; order Blattodea; family Blaberidae; genus Diploptera; species Diploptera punctata. Next base: position 571 of record JASPKZ010008676.1, on the reverse strand, counting down.
TTTTATTATTATAACACGAGCTACTAACTGTGCCCCTGGTTTTCTAACCCAAAGTATATTATTATTAACACAAAGCTACCGACTGGCCCACTTGTTTCTAAAACCAAATTATTATATTATAACACTACTACTACTTGTGCCCACTTGTTTCTAAACCCAAATTATTATTATTTTAACACGAGCTACTACTTGTGCCCACTTTTTTCTAAACCCAATTATTATTATTATTAACACGAGCTACTACTGTGCCCAACTGTTTTCAAACCCAAATTATATTAGTATTAACACACTACTACTTGTGCCCACTGTTTTCAAACCCAAATAATATTAGTATTAACACGAGCTACTACTTTTGCCCACTTGTTTCTAAACCCAAATAATTATTATTAATTAACACGAGTCCTACTTGTGCCCACTTTTTTCTAAACCCAATTATTATTATTATTACACGAGCTACTACTTGTGCCCACTTGTTTCCTACAACCCCAAATTATATTATATTAACACGAGCTACGAACTTGTGCCGCACTTGTTTCTAAACCCAAATTATTATTATTATTAACAACGACTA